>SNQJ01S0024838.1:147764-182208 GCA_010110895.2 Picea sitchensis | reverse complement strand
GGTGCTAGTGGCTAACTGTACCAACCATGGCTTGGTTTGTTTTTGTGGCTGTAGTTTACACTTATCAACAACTTTAGGGGCTATATAACTCAAATTTGAACCAGGGTCAATCAAAATAGACACTATATGGTTGGAGATCATACCTTCTATCTCCGCCACTAAAGCTTGATGGTCAGCTTGGTTATTATCCAAGGCTGCATAAATCTGCGAAACACTCCTAGCCACATCATTGACTGTAGTAGCTTCCTGGATGTTATAAATCCTCCGACTATTCTGTTGTCGGTGTGGAAAGTCTCTCAGGAGATGTTCTTCTCCACAACCCCAACATTTCAAAGGTTCTCTCTTTGGGTTATCGGTCTTTGCTGGTACCGGTCCAGAAATTTTACTTCTGCCCGATGAGGGAAAGTTCTGTTGGAGTACACTCCGGGCTGGAAAGTTCATTCTTGGGTTCTTCTTATAGTTCTTAAATCCTGGGGATTTAATCCCCTTTTTCTGAAACCTTGAACTATTCTTTGGTTTCCATCCTTCACAAGGTTCTGCTCGATGTCCATACTATTCCTGACAATATGTTGCCTTTCGAATAGTGCCTTCTAGGGTCTTTGGCTCATCAAATTCAATTCTGTTCCGGTAGTCCTTGGGTAGCCCACTGATGAAGCACTGCACCTTTTCCTTTTCTTCTTTTATATAAGGCACATATCTCAATAAGTCAAGGAATTTGTTGACATATTCTTCTATAGTAAATTGTCCGAGTTTGAGTTCATAAAACTCTTTAGTCTTTTCGTCGAAATATTTTTCCGACAGATACTTCTTCCGGAAGTATTTCTCAAACTGTTTCCAGGATAGATCCTCTTCGCGAACCCCTTTCACATTATTAATATCTTCCCACCAAATGGAAGCCTTTCCGTTCAGATTGAAGGTGGCTACTTGGGCCTTCAAATTTTCTGAAAAATCACGGATTCTGAAATATTTCACCAGTCCAAGCAGCCAGGCCTCTGCTTCCTCTCCCTTCTTTATTTCACAGTCGAAGAAGGGTGGTTTTTCCTTTCTGAATTCTTCGAATTTTTGACCTTTGGAAGGATTTTTCTTCTTCTGTTTCTTTCAGGAATAGGAACTGGTTTTGCTGCTAGAAGAGTCTTCTGAATCGCCAGCTTCGTTCTTAGAGGAATCACTCGGCACCGGTCCCTTACCTCTAGGGTGGACCTTTTTCGAGGTGCTCCTCTCAGTGTGGCCACTGACATGACCATGTTTCTGAGTTTCAGGGTCATGCTGCATTTGTCTTTGCAGATCGGATAAACTCTACAGTAAAACTGCGTTAATTTCTGTCTTCTTTTCTTGTTCTTTAATCATCCTTTCATTGTCGGCCTTGCAGCTTTGCAACTCAACCATGAGACTCCTCACAGTCTCAGCTAGATCTGGAGGGGTCCCTATTTCCCTTCTTTTGTCAGACTCTTCGTCTCTATTGTGGAATCCCTCTCCCACCTCTTGATGAGTCACCTTTCTCTGCATCTGTAAATTCCCGCAGCTGATCGCCCACTTGGGTGCAAAATACAAACATTGGTTGTTAGTCAATAGTTAGATACATTTTTATAACCCGTGCAAAAATTCATAATTCTTTCACATGCATACACAGTCGGGTTCTTATTTAAAAACTTTGATCCTTTGAATATAAAAGGGTTTAAGATAGAGGGTTACTCCCTTTAGGAGTGTTCCGAATGGAGCTTCTGCGCAACTCGTTCAGGAGCCCAAGCAGGCCGAGTGCTGTAACCATGCTCTGATACCAATTTGTCACACACCCACTATGGCATAGTAAAATTTTCACTTTTCCTCAAGGGACATAATCCCCGAAGTCCTATGGGGGCCTAGCAAAGGCTAGTTCTTCCCTGTTCACCTCCTTGTGATCGTGGGTTAGGACCATAGGCCAAACAAACCAGGCGCCTTTTTGTGTTTCTTGACTCAGCGATACAAGTGAGTCCAATATTAAAGGTAGAATGGAAAGGGGGATTTGGNCCATAGATCTGGGCGCGTAGATTTTGGCCGTCCAGTTCTACGCGCTGCTTAACGACAAAGCACTAGCTCCCTTTCTTTAGTCCCTAGTTTGATAAGACCACATACGTGCCTAAATGAAAGCGCCTTTCACAACTTGCGACCTCGCAAGTCATGAGTCGAAGACCCTCGAATTTTCTTCACCAATCGCCAATACCCAAGATCACGAAATGGGTATAGCTTCCTTCTGGCAGCGTCCTCTGCGCGTGACCGTCGGCTAGGCTAAACACTAGCTCCTCTTACTATTCGCCGCTTCATGAGTTCAATGGTTGAATTCTCATTCCTTCCTTATGCAATCCTCTGAGACTTGAAAGTCAGTGAAGGTTGACCTTCCTTTTCGCACTTCTCGCATCTCGCCACCTCAGGAGTTGGGGCATCGAGCCTTCCTGCTCCTACCTCGCGAACCTTCGAGATGCGAAAGTCAGCGATGGTTTGAATTCCTTTTCGCAATTCTCGCATCTCGCCATATCACGAGTTGGGGCGTCAAGACTTCGTGCTCCTACCTCGCGAACCTCTGAGACGTGAAAAGTCAATTGAATGTTGACTCCTTCCCAGGCGACGCGTGTCGACCTGTCGGCCACGTGGGCCCCACCTGATGGATGTACCACATGTTCTCACGAGCCTCGGCTCTCAGCACTTCACGACTTCTACGGTAGAAAGTGGCCCCTTCCAACCTCTGAACCCCCAAACTCCTGGTATACAATATCTCCATGGAGTTCTGATCCAATGGTCCTCCCATTCATGGATTCAACGGTTCAGATTCTCCTCCTCGCATCTTGCACTTCGTGACTTCGTGGGTTGAAGAACCCAACCCTAACCACCTTGCAACTTTGCAATATCCAATGGTTATCAGTTGTTCGCCACTTCTATATTGAAGTGTCTCTTTCGTCCATTTCTCCTCTCTTCTGCGCACGTCTGGACGTACATTTTTGACGACCCAGATCTATTTCTCTCCAGCTAATCTAATGGCAGTTGTAGCTCTTCCTTGAGCATGCACTTCTCTTTCTTGTCCTTGGAAGATTTCTTAAGTATCAAAGGTATTGGCCTTTGCTTATCCTCTGTGACCTTCGTAGCTATGGCTCCATGCACAAAATGACGCTATCCCCCCCGAGCTTCTCTACTCTGGAGCAGTGAAAGATTTTCTCGACCTCTGTGAATTCCTATAGGGTCTGTGCATCTGACCAGGTGCTATCTGTCTTGAGCTTCGTCAACTATGAGGGACTTGAGAGCTTTGCGCTCTTTCTCCTAGGTTTGACTTTTAAAAGAGTCTTCGGCACATCTATTTCTCTCCTTCATCAAGTCTAGGACTTGAGTGGGTCTCGGTCTCTACTTGCTTTACATGGAGCCTATGCATAACTGCACTACCTCTCATGAGCTTTGCCTTTAACGCTAATCGTGAAAACAAAGGAAAGGGGTTGAGGCATTTAACGCCCCCTCTTCTCCTTCCAATCTAACAGTTGTGAATGACCGTAGATCTTCCGACAGGATCTCGTCCGTCAAATGATACTTATCCCTACACAGCCATCTCAGGATTTTCAAGAGGATCATTCCTCCTCGTGCAGGGTTACTAAGGCCTTGCTCCTTCACATCCTCTCTCCAGGTTCTTGATGGGATTTTCAAGGAGGGTATCTCTATGGGGAGGTTTACCCAGGGTACTATCTGAGGTAGATAAGGGTATCTCTCTCTTGAGAACCAGACGTGAAGTCTGAATTAGATCAGTATGCATATAAATAGCGATTTATGAAAACATAAGCCATGCATAGTCTTTCCATTATAAACATGAAACTACTAGTACTGATAAAAACACCATACATNATATATATATATATATATATATATTTCAAGATGCCAGAGACAAAACACTTATCAGAAAAACACCAGAGGTGATGCAACTGCTAAGAGGGGTGCTCATTTCCACCTAACCGTAGGCTCAGTGACTCCCAACGAATTTACCACTAGCCACCCCCGAGTTGAGACCACGATACTGCGAGACTACGTCTCTGTCTACCAGTGATCGAGAATGAAGGTTACTCTCCTTATTCCCGCTATCACTCACTCTGCATATTTTTCTAGAGTTCTTCCTCCCTCGCATCTGCCCGTGATCGCACACTCCTCCTGCCTTTTACCTTTCTGGCGAGGTTACATGTGGCACAATATCCCTCGTGGTGGTCAGGTGTCAGGACCCCACGGTTGGATGGTTTTACCCCCATCCCTCATTATGCGTGAGGAACCATCCACCTACCAACCTGCGAGTAATTAATTTCGGGCCAGCGAGCTGCTCTTCGTTCTTCGGGCCAGTGAAGACCAAATACGATATTGGTTTTCGGTGAAAGTTAACGCCACCATTCCAGGTGCCTTCCACCACCTTTATCCAACTATCGTGGTCTCTTTTTCAGCATATTTCCCTCTCAGCAGTCCTGCAATATATATTCATAATATTATTCACATTCATTGACCTTTTTCACAAGGTCTATTCACATTACTCATTCACATTTTTGAGTTTGCCACGATACTTGGCCAATATAGTTATTTTTATAGACTGGGGGAAACAGGGTGTTACAATGACTTTCTCAGTCATTAAGTCAATAAAAACTTATTCGACTACTTTCTATGCGTTGCTGAGCTCATCTGACATACAAGATCGAGGTCAATTAGATTGGGTGTGAGCTGAATTCAGAGACTGCAATGGAGGGTACGAGAACAAGGTGATGATCACAGTGCAAAATAATATCAGGTTGTGGGCTCAAATTCTTAGTTAGCAAAAATTATTCTCAGTGCGTGGCACAATGTATTAAGTAAGAAACTTAGCAACGGTTTGCTTGCAACGGGTATGAGGCGTCATTAACTCATGTTCTATCCATTATGGCATGGTCTGATGGTCTAGTGGTGAACCATCAATGCTTTTCAACACGTTCGAAGCGATAGTCAAATAGTTATATCGGCTTCCAAAGGTTATATTGCTTTGCCTTGGCGAAGTGGCCTATGTCGCTGGTCTCATATCTCGACGAAGTTCAATTTCTGCAAGTTTTCCATTCTGCGAGGTTCCCTCTGGAATATTTTGTAGTCTGTCGATCTTATCTCTCTTTTTACTTAGCTTCCTAGCCTTCTTTCCAGTGAGCTTTGTCTCGGTGATTCTCTTACCATTCTGATTCTTATTTTTCTTGGACATAGTTACTTTGTGTTGCTGAGATTATCTCCTAAGACTCAGGGGTAATACTTCTTCTATATTTGAGACAGATATTGCAATCTTCTGTGAGTCCTCTAGTGCTCTTGCAACTTTGACATCTAGGCTCTGGGTGGAAAATAGCTTCGATTTGTTCTCCTGTTCTTCAATCAACTGCGCGATCCTTATGGTCATGAAATCTGTTAACTCTTGTCTCTATTGTTCTAAAACCTTTTCTTCTTCCTTCTTTCTGGCTTGGTCTCTCTCAATCCAAGGTTTTCCAAGTAACATAGTAAATGGGGCGTTGTCCTCAATAAAATTGATAATCTCAAAATCTTCCTTTGTTGAAGTCCCATTAGCATTCATAGATATCTGAGTGAGCCTTCCACATAGGTTCACTAGTTTTCCTATGAGTATCCCTATTCCTCTTAATGAAGGTATCATAGCAGGCCTTCCTATAGCTTCCCAAGTTCTCTCTAGCATAATGTTCATTGGTGTTTCTTCATCAAGAACACAGTCAATGTCGAATTCCCCTATTCTTACTTCGATGCATTATTTTTCTTTAAAGATCTCTGATAACCTAAAATATCAGTGGTTGTTCAAGGTGTCTTTCATATGTAGTAATACCTTCTCGGATTCTTTCTGGAATTCAGCTATTTCTGGAGCTTCCTTAGGGTTTTCTTCATTTAGATCCATTCTTTCAAGCTTAGCAATCATTCTAGGGAAGTCCAAATTCAAAGTGAAATGGAAGGATCAGATCTGAAGTTCCTTGGGATGAGTCACAGGTGAGTGTTGGGGGCCTGTTAGCCCTTAGTTATGGAAGGAAGAGAAGATCGAGGAAGAAAAGGTCAAACGTGAACTACGCGGGAGACACAGTGACTGTCACTGGGTCGAAGTAAGCAAAAGAGTAGAAAAGATGGAGCAAAGTATGGAAAAGCAAGTCGTTGAATGAGGATATTAGGGATGGCAGATCGGCAAGAGAAAATAATCGTAGACAACTCAACAAGTAGAGAAAGCGACCATTGGATGCTTTGGAGCACCACCCAAGAAAGGAGGAAAGACAAGCTGGCGAAGCCATGAAAAGGCAGGTCAAGTTGACCTAGGGTTTTAGACACTTAGGGTTTTGGGTAATTAGGGTTTTGACACCTAGGTTTCGACCTAAGGTTGTCAATGAGGGACTATAATGTATAAATAGAGGTCGAGAGGACCTAGGTTGGGTCGGTACTGGTGTTGGGTATTGATATTGATTGTTGTTGGTTGAGAGATCATTGTACTGTGAGAGAGAGGAGTGCTGAGAGTGAGAGCCTTTTGGTATTGTAAGATCTTTAGCTGGGTGCAAAGATCAAGTCTTGCAGCTAGGTGTGTAGGAAGGTGGGAAACAGAGAGAAGAAGAGAGAAGATCTGCTGACTAAGAGCTCAGATCAGAACTGTAAGATTTATCTTAATATATCATAAGCACAGTTATGTGGACGTAGCCCTAGAGAGAGGGTGAACCAGTTATACTTTGTATCATATGTGTGATTGATGCCTGGATCTCTGTCATTGTTATACTATTATTTTCATTATTGTGTTAGATCAATTTATAGTTGTGCAGAGTAGATCTAGCTGACAAGAGGTATATAAATGCTGCAATATTGTTGTATTAGTTCCACTTGATATTCCCTTGGTTGTAGACATCTCTGTCCTGCAACCCCCCTCTTAGTTGCTTCGGGTAAGACTGCATCTACTTTGCAGGTGTTGCCGAAAGGGATAGTAGCTAGGGCTTGTTGGTGCGCTCTTGGAGTGAACCCCGAGTCTGCCCCTGTGCCAACAAATGGTTCTATTGCCATGAAAAGAATATTTTTAAGGGAATGTCAAGGTGGTTCCCATCAAAGATCGAGATTCAAAAGTGGATAGAGGATCAAGAGAGGGACTTCGCTGAATCCCAGAAAAATAACCCTAAACTGAGTACTGAAGATTGGCTACAAAGATACATCTTCACCGAAATTCACGAGATATTCTTTGGGAGAATCCACTAGGAGTTGTTTGAATGGTTGGATAGGTTAGATGATACCCAGTTCAAGATTAGATCTAGAACTCTTGTAGTTTGGACACCGACACTGATCTAGAAGGTCAAGAGAGTTGACAACGTTGTATCCAGAGTCGTCGATCATTGGTTTGATAGTACCATTGGAGGGTATATCACCAAGTTTGATTTTGACAGAACAAAATCGTATAGCCAAGCTAAGAGATACTTTTTCAAAGGACCCAGAGGAAAATGTTTTCACTTTCTGAAGCTGAGAACCAAGATTCTCTTGCATGAAAACCACATCTTGAAGATACAGTAGATTGGTCGGATCTGAAAAGGATAATGTTCAAGATCTCGGACAACGATAGAGACACAAAAGAAGAACATATACGCAGTGGGAAAGTATTCTGAGGGGTTCCCCTTGAGAACTTGTTTAAGAAAAACTATAGAAAAGAGGGTTTCTATAGTGGAGAAGAGGTAGATCTAGACGAAGAAGAACATTCAGAGCCCACCAGAATAGAAGAAGGGGAAGCTGAAGAACTTCACCAAAGTGAGCCAGAAACCTCAGGAACTGTGCAGACTACTAAAGTAAGTAACATTAATCTTCCTATTGTCTCAACAATACTTAGCGGTCTGAATAGTCAGAAACACCAGAGTCCTCAGAGCATTTTTACTAGTAGCTTAGCGTCTACTCAGAAAAGAAGCCTAGTCAACTCTATGGAAGATGAAATGAGGCTCCCTATATTTAGAGGAGATGGATCTGAAGATCCATATCAACATTGGTTTCTGTGTGAAGCCATATGGAATATTAAAAGTATCACCGACGAAGCCATCAAGAGAACCCAGTTCAACACTACACTAAGGGACTGCGCACTGAGTTGGTACATGAAACTTGTTCAAGGACTGGCGCAGCCTAAGCCACTGAACGAGATCAAGAATGCACTGATTGAAGATTTTAAGAAACCTAAGTCGGAGTCACAATGTATTACAGAGCTAAAAGAGATCAAACAAAAGGTAGCAGAACCTATTTGGGAGTTCAACTAGAGATTCAAGACCCTAACAAGTTGATTAACTTTTCAGATCCCCGATGAACAAAACAAAGAATGTTTCATCGTTGCGCTATTACCACACATCATAGTCCCTCTGATGCAGCAGAAGATTGCATCGCAGGAATAAGCTTTGGAAATCGCCATGAAGCTTGAATTAGCACCTATGGGAGAATCAAGCTCAGACATGAGCCAAATCTTGAGTCAGCTAACCATTTTGTCTTTACAGGTCGAGGATATGAAGCAAGATAAGGGAAAATAAAAAAGGGAAGATGTTTGGTGTGTGAGATGCATATCAAAAGGTCATGATAAGGAACATTGTCCCTTATTCCATGAGTATTTGGCCTCAAGAGCATCGATCACCTTGAACGAGTTAACCTGCCCTGGTGTGATGTATACAGAAATAGGCATCGCCCAATTGAGTGCTATTACATGCAAATGTATGTTTAGACACCCACAAACTTGTACTGCACATTCTGTAAATTAGTAGGTCACAATGATCGAGATTGTATAGCTTACAATCTCATGCATGAGAGGTCGAGAGACATATACAAGATTCAAGGTGAAGTACAACAAGAAGGAAATAATCTATAGTACAAATTTCCAGGGAGAGGAAACTTCACTCCTCGTGGTGGATACAGAGGACGAGGACGAGGAGGAGGTATGGGCCGAGGCTGAGGAAAAATAATCTGTTATAAATGCATGTAGCCAGGACACTTAGCAAGGGATTGTCAAAATCCTTGCACAACCTGTAGTTATTGTAACTCTTTTGAGCATGTCATAGAAGAATGCCCTGTGCTACTGGATAAGCTTCAGGAGGAATCCAGCAAAACCCACAAGTACAACTGATATATGATGAACCTCATGGAACCGAACCTATAGTAACTATCATTACTCAAGGAGGTGTTGCTACATGAGAGGATATAACAACCCAAAGAAAGATCGCAGAAGAGTCAGGTATCAAGAAAGATGAGGAGAAGACTCAGGCTTTTGATGCAAAGAAAGAAAGATGAATCTTTGAGGAAGCAAGACAGGAGTTCAAGAGGAACCAAGGATCCTCATCTAGAACAAAACCAAAAGTAAGAGAGTATGGAATGCCTCAAGCATTTGATCAATCGGTTGTGCATAAAGAAGGAAAAGAGGAAAGTATGCTCATCAATTTTTTGTACACTTGTCTTAAATTAATTCAGGATGAGAAAGTTGTACAAGAGTTACAGAACCTAATCAGGCAATACGAGCTAGGAAAGGTAGACCCCTTGCTGAACAAGGCAGTACACTAGATTGGTAAGAAGAGAAGAACAAACAAAGAATTACATTTGAATGCTCAAATAGGAGAGTATGATATAGACTATGTGGTCCTCGACTTAGGGTCGGAGGTCAACGTCATGATGAAGCAAAATTGGGAACTGATGGTAAAACCCAAGCTGATATATTCCCTTATCAGGCTTCACATGGCTAATCAGCAAGCTTTCAGCCCATTTGGACTATTGGAGCATGTCCCCATGCACATCGACGGAGTTAGAACCTTTGTAGACTTTGAGGTAATTGAAATTGTTGGTGATAACTTCCCTTACTCTACATTACTAGGAATTGATTGGCCCTTCAAAAATTCTACTGTGGTCGATTTAAATAAAAGATGCATGAAATTTGAAGGATATGGCCTTAGGGTCATTTCACCCTTAGATCTAGATGAAGGTCCACGGTATACAGAGCCCATTAGAGAAGAATACTATGCATATGAGATGGAAAACATCTATAAATTAACAGCCAGACAATAGGATTATATCAACCCTACTGCTGATGGGAATCTAAGTTGGCGAAGTGACAACACATGTTCATCAAATTCAGAAGAAGCGTTGGAGAACTGGCAGAACCAGATGTATGAAGTATCCACAAGGAGATATGCTCGACTGACTAGAGAAGTTCATTGGATTGGTACAACAACAAGTAACTTACCTACCTTTGATGGTCTGAATCCTTTAGAATCCTTCTTGATGGACTTTGAAATAATTGTACCAGCACAACAGAGGCTGTTGGCTATGGACTAGGCTCTGAAAGATAAAACAACAAGATGGTGGGGGACACATAAAAGCACTATCACAGACTGGACACAATGTCGAACCTTGATGACAACACGGTTTTTAGCACAAGTAGGAAGCTGCGAAGTGAGGTACACAGGTTGAAGCTGCCTAAAGGACCATGTACGAAGCTGCGAAGAGGTCTGGAGTGACATTCCTTGAGAAAAATGGGTACACAGATTCATTAACACGCTGGACATGACCCCTATTAACTGGTACCTTCAAGCAGAGTTGCACCTTATCACCGCTGATTGGGAAGGTATGATTCAGAATTTTGTAACCACCTTTTTGTTTGAAAGTGAATTTCTCTTAGTATATCAAGCATTAAATATTGTGAGGCGGAAATTATTTAAGGATTCATACATCCTCCCTTTGGAGCAAAAAGAGGATGAATGGACTACGCCATTCCAAAAATTACAAGGATGTTACAACATTAATGCCGATGAAGATGATGATCTGAGGAAGGTAAACATTGCTGAGACAGAAAGCCACAGGGATGTGGAAGGACCAAGAGTTGAAATTCCATTCATTGGATAACCGATCAAGATAAAGAAAGTTAATATTGGGATAGAGGAGACAATGAAGCTTGCCAATGTCGGAGATTACTGGGATGTTGCTACCATTGAAAAAATTACAGAATTACTGCACGAGTATTAGGACTTGTTTCCGACCAATTTCATTGATATGAAGGGTATCAAAGGACCTATGGGAGAAATGAGAATACCTTTGAAACCAGATGTGAAGCCAATCATGCAAAGACCCTACAGATTGAACCTGAAATATAAGGAAAAAGTGAAGATTGAGCTCGACAGAATGTTGGAAGCAGGGATTATTGAACCTGTCGAAGAGTCAGAGTGGATCAACCCTATGGTAGTACAAGACAATAAGACAAACGAGATCAAAATATGTGTGGACCTCAGAAAGTTGAACGATGCCTGTTTGCATGACCCCTTACCTACACCATTCACAGACAAAGTATTAGACAATGTGGGAGGCCAGGACGTATATTCGTTTACGGATGGGTTTTCAAGATACCATCAGATCCGTATTTCCAAGGAGGACCGCTGCAAAACCACATTTTCCACAGAATGTGGATCTTACCAATACAAAGTGATTCCATTTGGACTGAAGAATGCCCCAACCATATTTTCTAGGGTGGTGGTTGAAGCGTTCAAAGAATTTTTGCATAAGTTTTTAGAAGCCTATTTTGATGACTGGATTGTTTTTAGTTTGCTGAAAAATCATGTTGAATGTTTAAGGATAATGTTGGATAAATGCAGGCAATGTCAAATTGCTTTGAATTTGAAGAAGTGCATATTATTCTCACCATTTGGAGTATTATTAGTTCATATTGTATGCAATCAAGGATTATTGGTGGATCCATCCAAAATTGCAATTATAGTTGATTTTCCACCTCCTACCTCAGTCAAACAACTGCGCACTGTAGTAGGACATACTGGATATTACAACAAATTTATCAAAGGATATGCTCAGATTACTGCGCCAATGGAGAGGTTATTAAAGAAAGACTATCAGTTTGGTTGGACAAAAGAATGCCAACAAATCTTCAACACACTGAAACAAAAGATGGTGACTACGCCTATTTTGGTCTTTCCAGATTGGAGAAAGGAATTTCATGTGCATGTTGATGCATCTTCCATTGCATTAGGATCAGTACTAGCACAACCTAGAGAAGGGGACATTGATCATCCATTATAATTTTCCACCAGAAAGCTATCTACAACTGAAATCAATTACACTACTACAGAGAGAGAAGGATTAGCCATGGTGTACGCCCTGCAAAAATTCTGCCATTACTTACTAGGAGGACACTTAAAATGTTTACTGATCACTCTATGCTAAAGTATCTGGTCAACAAGCTAGTGTTGGGGGGGCGAATATGCAGATGGCTTCTCCTGTTTCAAGAATATGAATTTGACATTATAGTTAAGCCAGGAAGAATGAACAAGGGACCTGACCACCTGTCGAGGTTGGAACATGGAGAAGAATCCACCAGTCTAGAGGATGCACTACTGGATGCATAGCTACTTTCCATTAGGAAGATGGATGACCAATTCACAGACATAGTCCAATTCCTACCAACAGGAATGGCTCTAAGTGAGTATACAATTTCCTAGAAGAAATAACTAGTGGTGCGCGCTACAGGCTTTTCACTGATAGTTGGTCAGCTATATAAGATGGGACCTAATGAGATACTAAGAAGATGTGTGATGGAGGTAGAGATCCCACTAATACTCACAGAAGCTCATGAAGGCATCACAGGAGGACATTACGTAGGAAAAGCAACTACGCAGAAGGTTCTGCAAGCTGGCCTTTGGTGTCCTACTTTACACAAAGATGCTAAAGAGTATACTAGAGCCTGTGATGTATGCCAGAGAGCTGGAAAACCATCCAAAAGAGACGAAATTCCACTAGCACCACATATGACCCTAAAAGAATTTGAAAAATGGGCCATTGACTTCGTGGGACCTATAAACCCATCAGGAAAGCGCACAAGAGAAAGGTATATTATCACTGCGACAAAATACATGACTATAACCATGCATTTTATATTTGATGGCATAATAACTAGGTTTGGATGCCCCAAGACCCTTATGAGCAATCAAGGCACTCATTTCATCAACAAGATAGTTGAAGTCCTGACTGAAGAATTTGCAGTCCACCATCAGAAGAGTACACCTTACCATCCACAAGCAAACAAAATGATTGAAGCATTCAAAAAAATCTTGGAGACAACATTGACAAAGATTTGCAGTGTGAACAACAATGAATGGGATTTAAGAGTACCAACAATACACTGGGCTTATAGAACCACTTGCAAGAATTAACATTATAGACCCCTTTCAAGCTGGTTTATGGTCTTGAAGTTGTTGTCCTGATGGATTACTTGGTACCAAGCTTAAGAATTGTTTCATTTACAGACATGGATGATACTGGCGTTGTTCGTGAGAGGCTTGCCCAACTGTTTGAACTAGAAGAAGACAGATTTATGGAAGGATTCCATCAGTAGGTACAAAAGGAAAGAGAGGACTATCATGACAGACACATCAAGAAGAAGGCATTTAAGCAAGGTGATTTAGTACTGGTGTATGGCAATAAATTTATAATACATCTAGGGAAGTTCAAAACACATTGTCTTGGACCATATGAGATCGCCTATGTTACAGAAGGAGGAGTTGTGTAGCTGAAGACACTGAAGGGAGACTGGAAAGAAGGATTAGTGAATGGGAGTCGGCTGAAGTTGTATTATGACAACCAACTTCCTTGTAGCTCTCAGTAAAAGCAAGGAGAAAAGGGTCTAGGTACCAGGTGCAGTTGAAACTAGGTACCAGACATAGAAAAGACAGTCTGCACAAGGATGGGAAGGAGGCATAAAGAAGAAAGCAAAGGCTGCACTGCGCAGTCCAAATTCAAAGTGAAACAGAAGGATCAGATCTGAAGTTCCTCGGGATGAGTCACAAGTGAGTGTTGGGGGCCTGTTGGCCCTTGGTTATGGAAGGAAGCGAAGATTGAGATAGAAAAGGTCAAACACGAACTGCGTGGGAGACATAGTGATTTTCACTGGGTCGAAGTAAGCAAAAAAGAAGAAAATATGGAGCGAAGTATGGAAAATCAAGCCGTTGAATGAGGATATTAGGGATGACAGATCAACAAGAGAAACAAATCATAGACAACTCAGCAAGCAGAGAAAGCCACCATTGGATGCTTTGGAGCACCGCATGAGAAGCGAGGAAAGACAGGTTGGCGAAGCCCTGAAAAGGTGGGTCAAGTTGACCTAGGGTTTTAGACACCTAGGGTTTTGGGTAATTAGGGTTTTGGCACCTAGGTTTTGACCTAATGCTGTCAGTGAGGGACTATAATGTATAAATAGAGGCCGAGAGGATCTAGGTCGGGTCGGTACTAGTGTTGGGTATTGATATTGATTGTTTTTGGTTGAGAGATCATTGTACTGTGAGAGAGAGGAGTGCTGAGAGTGAGAGCCTTTTGGTATTGTAAGATCTTTAGCTGGGTGCAAAGATCAAGTCTTGCAGCTAGGTGTGTAGGAAGGTGGGAAACAGAGAGAAGAAGAGAGAAGATCTGCTGACTAAGAGCTCAGATCAGAACTGTAAGCTTTATCTTAATATATCATAAGCATAGTTATGTGGACGTAGCCCTAGAGAGAGGGTGAACCACGTATACTTTGTGTCGTATGTGTGATTGATGCATGTATATATGTCATTGTTATAATGTTATTTGCATTATTGTGTTAGATCAGATTTATAGTTGCACAGAGTAGATCTAGATGATAAGAGGTATATGAATGTTGCAGTATTGTTTTATTAGTTCCACTTGATATTCCCTTGGTTGTAGACATCTCTGTCTTGCAACCCCCCTCTTATCTTCTTCGGGTGAGATTGCATCTTCTTCACAGGTGTTTCCAAAAGGGAAAGTAGCTAGGGCTTGTTGGTGCGCTCTTGGAGTGAACCCCGAGTCTCTTGGGTGAGAGCCGAGTATCCAAACATTCTTTCTATGCATAGGTATAACATATCTATCACTATTCTTATTAGATCTATTTATATCAAGATTTATTTCATCTATTAATTCCCTAGTTTTTAAGCTAGGACAAAATCTATCAAACATACCTAGATTCATGCTTTAGAAACAAAAAATTTCACTTATCTTACTTCTACAGAGAACAAAGCTTTCATATCTAAAAACTTTTAACTATTCTTACCTTTATCAGGAAACTGAGCTTACATATCTTACCTCTTTTCTTTAGAGACTTCCACTTTTACCTTTCTTAGAGCACAAAGCATTCAAATCTTGCTTCTTTTTATTCAGATCTATATTACCTTCTTTAGCACAGAGATTTTTAGATCAAGTGGATTACTGTGCACTAGGGCACGGATCTGCGCACAGAGATTCAATGATTTCAAGAGAAATCTTTGCACAAATCTTCTTCTTCCTTAGTTCCCAACAATCACAGTTTCAGGTCTCGACAACGGAACCATTTGTTGGCACAGGGGCAGACCCAGGGTTCAACTCTACAAAAATGCACCAAAAAAACCCTAACTACCGACCCTTTCAACAACACCTTCAAAGAAGATGCAGTCTCACCCGAGGTAGAGGCAGGGGTGGTTGAAAGACTCAGGTGTATGAAACCTTAGCTGGGACACAGATCTGTGATTATGTTGCTTACAAAACACTTAGCATCAATATTCAATCCTTATTATACTTCGCAGATAGCACAGAGCATCGTAGTATTCACTTAGATATAAGGTAATTTAGCACTTAGCAATAGTAAAACAAGTCAGATATAGTAGATCAACACTAAGAATCTTCATACATATCAGATCTACTATTCATATACATTTAATGAGGCACAAAGCACAATTAGACCTATCTAAATATATCAAATCACTTAGCCAAAGAAGAGATTAAACACACTAAGTCAAAGCATAGAGCATAACAAACAAATTTATGTGGTTCACCCCCACCCCGGGGCTACGTCCACCAACTCTTCTTATTTATTAGCGTCTCTAATTGATTATAGGCACAAAGCCACCAAAAACCCTTCCTCACATAGGACAGAAGATCTGTGCAGCTCGCTATATCCTTATTCCTTGCGCTTAAAACACAAAACCTTCTATAACTTCTACAACAACTTGAACTTAGCTCTGTAAACCTTCTACAGTCATGCACATAACACTTACATAGACTATTAGCACTTAGCTTACATCACACAGATAGAAACACCCCCCCCTTCTAGATGCCTATATGTTTATTTATATATTAAAAAAGTGGGCCTAAACGTGGGTAAACCCACGGGCCGACATACCTTTCCCATTACATTGTCCCAAAACCCAAAAAGGGTCCCAAAAGTGGGCCAAGATCCTTTAATCTCTGCTTCGTTTGGTGCTCCATCTTCGATAGGCTGTCGAAGTCCCAAAAATGGTCAAATATGACCAAGTAACTTTAAAACTTGGTCAAGGGCCAACAAATGCCCAAAAAATGTTGTTTAGGGCCTCAAAACGACCAAAGACATTTAGGACCCGAAAAACTGCAGAAAAACTACCAAGGTGGAAACCCCTGTTTTGAGCCAGTGGAATAGGTGGGTGGACACCAATTTATTCCTAGATCATTATTCCCCCCTTAGGAAGTAATGGTCCCCATTGTGTCAAGTTCCCATGTAATATGGGGAAGATTTTTCTCAATATGAACCTTGGTGAAATGCTTGCCTCACTGAAGAAGTTGTCATACTTATCTTGTTGAAGGTTGTTATGAACCTATTGCTGGAGGGGTTGCATCTGTTCAACTAATGCATGATCTACATGAGTTTGAGAGGAATATGTCAGTGAATATGCGATATGAGGAGTATGCAAGGATTTATTGTAAATTTGCTGGATTGGGCAGTGTGGGGGAACCCCCATAGGTGACACAACAATATTTTTGTTCTCTTCTACAATCTTCTTCTGCTGGGTAGAAAGGTCCTGGGATGAGACTGTAGTGGTTGCAATTTCCTTCTGTTAAGCTTATTCCTATATTATTAAGAGGATAAACTTTGTGGTATGAGAGATTAGTTTGTGGCACTATTTTTTCAAGACAATAGTTGGGACTACCTCAGGTATCCTATAAAGATGACCCCCTAGAGTAACAATGACACTATGGGGCCGAGACTCATAAAAAAAATGATTCTTCCACATATATGGTCGTCCTAACAAAACTTTATAGAATTCCAATGGGGAAACATCACACAATACCTCATCCTTGAAAGGATTTATGTCATAGGACATGCAACATTTATGGTTGACATGAAGATATTGACCCTCAAGAAGCCACCCAATATTGTATGGTTGTGGGTGTGGTGTTGTTGGAAAATCCAGTTGCTTGAATACCTATGCTGAGATGAGGTTCTTCTGGCTTCCTCTATCAACAATAAAATGCAACGAGGTCCCCTTCACCCACATATGTGAATGGAAGAGGTGCTCCACCTCCTTTAGATCCTATGATTCTTTTGGTTGTATTATTGTGGTTGTGACAGTAGTAGTGGGTTCTACATCGATGATCTGTCTCATTTTATTGTTTTCTGATTCAGAGTCTAAGTCAGGGTTCGACTCTTTGTCTTTGAGCTTGACCACCAATGACTGTTTTTGGATAAATTCATCGGTGTTGTGCCAAGGGTTTTTGTGGAAGTCATACCACTTCCTAGTGTCCTTATTTATATTCTCGTTACCCTTATTTTCCTGTGGCTTGGACTACTTGTCTCGAGGTTGTATTTTATGTGAGTTAGGGCCATCTTTACCATACCTTGGTTGTTGTGGATTTGCAGACCCAAAATCCCACTTGTTCTGCTACTTAAATTTCTAGTCATTTTTTCCAACATATTGATAAGTGGATCTCAATGATGAGATGTCCAAAAAATCCATTTTGGTTTGGATGTACCTATGTAGATCCTCACGGTATTTCAAAACTAGATTCCGCTCATAGTCTTTGATACCCAACTTGGTCCACAAGGTATGGAAGGTATTTATGAACTCCGACATTGTTTGGCACCACTCTTGACACATCATGGTCCATTTGATGTACTGGTCATCATAGTTTCCAACATGGTAATATTGTTCCTTGACCACATCCATAAAAAAATCCCAAGTGGGCTCGACCCCAAATATTCCATAGTCCTCTATGGAATTTTTCTCCCAATGAGTTTCCCACCAATATTTGACATGGGGGACAACCTTAAGGAGGGAAATTGTGGACAAAGAAATAACCTTCTAAAATATTTAACAACGTTTCCAAAGAATCCACATCTATTTGACCTTCAAACACGAGAATATAAAAATTAACATGTACCTTGAAAGGGGAAGTGCCTCCAAAGTGGTTTCTTGATGAAGATGCATCTGTTGTTGTCGACAGTCGTCGAAGGATTTGGGAAAAATTATCCATCATTTCTTCCCTCTATCATGTGATGGCTTCTTTGAACAACAAATTAATAGAATCTTCTTCTCCCATGTCTCTTTTTTTTTCCGCCATTGGAAGCCACTTGGGCTGGTTTTCCTCAAGAGAAACTAGTTCAAAACCCAACTCTCTATACCCCGACCTTGTTGAGGACATGCACTAAAAAATGACAATGAGAAACCTGCTATGATACCACTGATTCAGATTTTTTTGAGAACAAAATGAAGGCGAAAATATGATAAGTAAATACACAAATATATTTCCAAAAATATAGAGATACAATAATGCACAAGTTTATTAATGAAAGAAATGTACAAAACTATAAAAATATAGAGTGAGTGTATTCACTAGAATGGTGGTAGCTTATCTTTGAGAAGAGATGTGACAACTACACTCATTCACAAGAAGATGGTTACAATGAGGATCCAAAGTCATTTTTAACATAAATAATAAATTAGAAAATCCTAAACATCGAAAAACCTAACCCTAGAAGATGAAGCGCCAAAAGTCATGTGGGCCCCAATGGGGTAAGTTGGTACATCAACTTCCCGAGGTCGTAACTTGTGCATACAATCTCCTTTTTAGGCATACAATAGCTCGTTGGAAAGAATTGTCCGAGGAATTCACATTTTACTATCACACTTCAAATAAATTCTAGTGTGTGACTGTGACACACACAAAAAATGTTGTTTAGGGCCTCAAAATGACCTTAGAAGTTTAGGACCCGTAAAACTATAGAAAAATTGCCAAGGTGGAAACACTTATTTTGAGATAGTGGAATAGGTGGGTGGGCATCGATTTATTCTTGGATAATTCTTCCCCCCTTAGGAATAAATGGTCCCAATTGTGTCAATTTCTCGTGGAAGATGGGGAATATTTTGATGAATCTGAACTTTGGTGAATTGCTTTCCTTGTTGAAGAAGTTGTTCTGCCTAGCTTGTTGAAGGGTGTTATGAACCTATTGTTGGAGGGGTTGGATCTGTTCAACTGATCTAGCTACATGATCTTCCTGAGTGTGGGAGGAATTTTTCGATGAAGATGCGATATGAGGAGTATGAAGTAATATGTTGTAACTTTTCTCGATTGGGGAGTGTGGGGGAACCCTCGTAGGTGATGATTTTTTTTTTTTTTCTCTTCTACAATCTACTTCTGCTAGATAGAAAGGTCTTATAATATTGCTACAGTTATTGCAGCGTCATTCTGTTCACTTTCTGCCCAGATTGTGAAGAGGATCAACTTTGCAGTATGAGAGATTAATTTGTGGCACTACTTTTTTGGGACAATAGTCGGGACTACCATGAGTATCCTATAGAGATGACCCCCTAGAATAAAAATGATGCTACGAGGATGAGACTCAAACAACGTGATGTTTCCACATATATAGTTGGCCTAATAGAACATCATAGAATTGAAATAGGGAAACATCACATAGTACCTCATCCTTGAAGGGCTTGATGCCGTAGGACAAGCGACATTTTTGGATGACATGAAGATCTCGACCCTGGTGTTATAGTACAAAAATGCCATGTCTATGCATCCAATACATTGGCCCATTCATTTTTATTCTTTGCCAAAAATACTACCGAGGCTTCCTTCTAAAAAACATATTTTTGGATAGTGTATGTGCCTTGTTGCACTAATATCCTGTGTACACACACATGCTACATTCTATTTAGCCCATGTACATACACTTGTTGCATGCTATTTAGCCCGTGTTTAACTCCAAAAGTTTAAAAAATATAAAATTGCGCAGAATCCGACGGAGTTTACGGGCTATGGAGGATTTCCTAACCATTTTAACCTTTGTATCCCATCCCCAAACTGAATAACCATATTTTTCTCATATAAAAATAGGTCTTGGGGAGTCATTTAGAGATATGAGCAAGAGAATAAGAAAAATCTGCCAAAATACTTTCCTTCTCATTGCCCAAGATTTGCATCTTGCTCTGAGTTTTAGCCTCAACTTTCCACTCCAACCATTCTCCCTATGCAACCCTTCCTCCTTCCCTTGATGGCATGTTGGTTGTGAGAATATATGTGGGATTGATGCACTTGGAACCATGACAAAGAAGCCTAGATTTGGTTCGTAAAGCGGTGTTCGTAAGCAAAGGTTGTAACCTTTCATCTTGAATTTGAATAAAATATATTATCTTTGTCCAAAAACCCTATGTGTATTTTTTCTTGTTAATTTAAGCATTTATATCTATATTTAGGATTTTAAAGTGATTATTAGAGATTGTATATGTTGCTTCATTGTATTCTTAACCCCTTGCATGTCAGCTTTGGGAGGATATCTGTGATCTAGGAGGAAACAACAAGTGGAAGAGGTCTACATCAATCATAAGGATTTAAGATACACTCATTAACTTTATCTTCTCTCTTTGTCTTATCACTTAGTCTAGATGGTTTTGGGATAGATTAAAGATAAGTTAGTCTTTTAAGAGAGTTATAACTCTGCCTATTCCTTAGACCCGGTTTAGGGGGAATCTCCCCATATCATAATTGGCGACTCCACTGGTGAGTCTCTCTAGGGTCTTAGTGGGAGATTTTGGTTTGATTTGATTTTCCAATTTCTTTTTGAGTTTTCTGATTTTTCTGAGTCAGTTTGGGTCTCTGGTCACCTTCCAGGTGCCTACTAACCTCCCTTGCCCAGTTATTTGTCCAAACCTTTTTCTTTTTTTAAAACTTGCAGAGGTGTACATGCCTTGTTCTTTGTATAACACATGTACATACACATTTTTCATGGTATACAACCCATGTACATACGCAGGCTTCTTGTGCACAACACACATCTCTGTGTTTTGGAAGGGTTTTTAAAAAAAAAAATCTTTCCTGGAAATAATCTCTTTACTTCTCAGGACTTTCCTAAACTCTTCAGGTTCTCTATTGTTTGTTTTTGGTTGGGTTAAAGACTCAGTTTATCTTGCAGTTTGTAAATAACCATTGTTGTTTCTTTATTTCCTTTGTTTGCTTTTAAGGTTTAGGGTGAACTTATAAGCATTAGTTCCTCCTGTGAATTCTAGTGAATCCTTCCGTTCAAGAAGTGGCTTAGGGTCCATGTTAGTCTTGGGTTTAATTTCTATTTACCTTGTTTTGTGCTTTGAAAATGAAAAAAATATCATTTACTTGTGATTTTCTTTTCTAAGCATTCAAAAAATAAAACAAATTGGCAGTTGCATTTAGTTATGCATTTCTATTTGGCAGTTGTAGCATAGGTAGTTTATTGAAAAAGAAAAGAGTTCCATTTCCAAAGTTCTTTCTATTCTATTTCCTTGAAAGTTTAGTAGTTTGCATTTGCATTGTGAAACAAAAAGTGCATTCTAGGATTTTTTTTACATTTTAGGATCTTGGACTATATTTCGAAAAGTTTGCATTTACAAAGATTAAAAGCCATTTTTTAGTTGTAGAACCTAGTTTTATTTTTGCACTAATGTTCTAAATCTTTTATTTATTCTCTTTCATCTCTTGAAAACACCATAATTTTCATGTCCGTACCCTTTTGAGTAAATCAAGACACTTAAAATCAACTAGACTTTTGTTTGTAGGGTTCACCAAGTAGTCTAGGATTTAGGGCCTTGAAATAGGTGTGGAGAGGAAACTCTTTAAGGCCACTTAAAAAAACATAGGAGTTTGTGATAGGGAGTATCAAAGTCCATTTTTGTAAGAGTCAGTCGGGAACCCCCTCTAACACAGGGGATAAACACAAGGTTGTGTGAGGAAAGGTAGAGGAGATAACCCCTCCAAATCCGGACCAAACGTAGTGGGGATCACATATTGAGGGTATTTCTTGGGATTTTCACTGATCTCATTTGACTATAGATCCTCATGGACCTTGAATCCGTTCAATATCCTCAGTTGTCTTCCATACCATTTTTCTTCGGTACCCTTGAAAGGATTCAAACATTGTTATCCTGCTCATTACGATCAACCTGATTGTCAACTATACCCGCTAGGTGACTGATTGCAAGATGGAAACCTATTTTCCTGCTTTTAGGGACTTACATAGGTGACCAAGGTGGTATACCATGGTACCTAGGGCAGATGTCGGATCACACTTTGTAGATTATTCTTGGGGGTGTTTCCGTGTTCAATTTACACTTGCACCGATAAGTTTCTCTAGTGTCAATTGGTGTAATTTTTCTTCCTGCTAGTTAGTTGATTGTTTGATTTTCTGTTAGGAACATTTTAGTGCGTGCTCTATGTTTTGCGCTAGATTAACCTTAGAGTGTGGGTTGATCATTTCAAAATGTGGAATATTAATAGCTCTGTCATTCGCGTAGGCTTCAGGGCTTGGCACTGGTTACTTTGGAGCCGCCTCCACCACCACTGAGGTTCGTTTGAAGCAACCAAGCCACAAGAAATTGTACCCAAGCCGACTCCTAGAGAATAATTTCTTGCATCGGAGGATTCCACCATTTATGACCTCGAATTTGAAGGCTTCAGGCCCAAAAAACCTATGATCACTGACTTATCAACGTCACTTCTTATTCAAATAGTCCCTCCTAAAGTGACTTCACCTGAATGTCAGTTTGTTAGATGAGCGACGATGTAAGAAACTAGTGCTACCTCTTACGGGAGGCCTCATACTCCCATCTTGACTGTCACAGGAGGGGGTGTCAATCCTCCTCCCTCACCTCCACCTATCAGGACTATGACTATCCAGACACCCACAAATTGCGTAAGTGACATAGTCCCCTCAACAATTATGGCCACAGTTCCCTCTATTCAAAATGTGTATGGAACTTCCTTTTCATATGGGATGCCAGGTTTCAAATCTAGTTCGACCTTAACATAATCTACTCTACAAACTATTGGTCTGGGGGAAGGGAGTTATAATTCTCCCTTACAAGGATATTTCATGGGAACCACTGTCCCATTTAACGCTATCCCTTACTGTGGGGGTCATATCCCTTCTCCGTCCCCTTCACTCAGAGGTGCTTTCCAACAACCAATCCTATATGGGGGGAGTAACAAGACTCAGTGGGGGGAGTCATGGGCATAAAACCTATATGAATTCAGTAAGGTCTATGCCTTTTTATTTATTCGATTCATTTAGAAATAACTCTTTCTCATCATTTGGTTTCGCGTTAGGGCGAAACCCTGTCTTTGGTCAACTAAACACTATGCAAGGCTTTGTTTCTTCACAGATAGTGATGATAGGAGTTCACTCCTCACAAGGTCTTGGAAATCCATGGCAGGGCTCGTTTCCTTCACAAGGGATGTCTATCAGGGGAAATCCCTCCCACACTCAATGGAACCCCGGGCAGGGTTCAGTACCTATGCCAGGAGGGTCGGCTGGGGGAATCCCCAACCAAGGTCCTTGGAATAACGTGCAAGGAGAAATCCCTACATAGGGTATGCCATCCAACTATGGGAATCTGTTTGTGATTCATAACCAAGAACAAACTCCTTTTACTAGCCAAGGCCACCATGGTTTCTACCAAAAACCTGGCCAGCAGGAAAAAGTTTCTTGGCAACTTGGTGCTAGTCAAAATTTAGGCCCCTCTTTTCCTTTGAATCCACCAAAACCTCTACTAACTTTCTTGACAACTCTTCATTTTCTAGACTGGTTGAGGCTGTTGAAAGACCCGATATTTCATGATTCATGTTGGCCCCCATGCCAACAAAGTTTCCCTCATACATCCCTAACTTTGAAGGCAAGCCTGATGAATATCTAGGTGATCATGTTACAACATTTCATTTATGCTGCTCATCCAACTTGTTAAAGGATGACTATGTTCAGTTGCATTTTTTTCAACGCACTCTTATAAGGGGTTCCACAAAATGGTATATCAAGCTCAATATCTCGAAGTAAGCTTACTTTAATGACTTGGATATGGTTTTATTAAACCATTTCCAGCTACCGGTAAGATACGATGCTGACAACGAGTTGCTGGCCAACTTTGAGCAAATAAAAGATGTCCATATCTCGAATCACATCCGAGAATGGCATTGAAAAAAGAGTTTGATCAAAGCGAAGGCCCCTCTCACATTTTTTCTCGAGTGGTTCCTAAAGTCCTTGGTACCTTGTGTATCCAAAGATGTCGCAACATCTGAGGTTTTTTAGAATAAGAGGATATCATGAGAGACCATCAACTGGAGTTGATTTACTCTCAATCCGATATGCTATACAAGATCCTTCTGGACACACCATGGTTGAATTTAGATAAGACCAAATAGAATTTTGGGCCTCATGCCGATGGCATATAAGGCTCACCACAAAGTAAGCCCACAGATAAGTTGACTAACTAGTTGCAATAGTTATCGATTTAATAGATTATGGGAAACCAAACTCCTGGTTAGACTACCCTCGTAACCCAAACATTGGATGTACATAATGTGCAATCAACGAATCCCAAGAGTAACCACCAATCCGAGGAAAAGAGGAAATATAAAAACAATAAGGGTAAAGGGTATAAGAAGGATATGAATAATGTTGGCGAGGGAAAAAATGAAAAGAGGAAGGTGAAGTTTCCATGTAAGATTTGTATGGACGATCACTTGAATCACCAATGACCTTGGCTTGAGGAATCCCAAAATATATTGGCACAACAACAACCTGCTATGTTAACCAACCCTTTTCCACAAGGGTAAAATATGGCTCAAGCTTCCTCATCCATGAATGCGACTGGGGGTTATTAGGGAGCCCTTGTGCCTAATGCTAATAACTGAGCCACAAAATTTTATATGATGAGATCAGATGCTCATCTAGAGAATAGGGATCATAATTATAGAATGTTAGAATCTACCGAGAAGGGAAAATAAGCCTCCAACCCACTGCCTCCTCTTCAATTTGAGAAAACTGTGGGAGAAACTATGGCTTGCATCCCTAAGGGTGCGTTTGAAAAGGATTCTCACAATACAAATGCAAGGGCTTCTCAAAATTACTTTGTCATGGAGAATCCAACACAAAATCCTTGTGCAATGTCTTCTTTGGAGGTCCTCTAGAGTTGCCCCTCATAGAGGAAAGCATTGTTGTTTTCCTTGGGAGCGACCGAGACTACTAAGTCGGGAATGCTTGTTTTTGAACCTACAAATTATAAACCTTGTCTGACTCACCACGTCACTTTTCATATAGTAGTGGTGTATGACACAAAATCGCTGACACATTTGCATGTTGTAAGGCCATTGGCGAACCTGAGTTGTCTCCGTCTCCCATGTTCTAACTGTGTTTGATGGTCGATATTTTAGACCACATGACATAATTCTCTCCTTCCCCATGTAGTTGGAGGGAAAAACCATGTGTGTCAAGGTAGAAGTAGTCGATGTGCCTCTCAACTACAATATCTTGTTGGGACGGAGTTTGACCTATTCTATGACATCATTTGTATCCACCGTTTTTTGGGTCTTATGTTTTCCTCATGAAGGCCAGATCATAACCTTGATTAATTATCCTTCTCCTGTCTTGACCCTTCATCGGGGGCATCCACGGTCCCGGTTATTGACAACCCATATCTAGGTACTGTCAACTTAGATGCCATATTGTTTCCATCTCTAATGGGGAATTTTGATTATCCCCTCCCTGGAAATGATTTAAATTTTATTTCAATTGTCCCTAACCAGCCGAAGGCTGCAATCTTTCAAGTCGCTTCTTTTAGAATGAGTTACTTTAACGACCCATGGAATTTACCTTCTCCATCATATTTGATGAAAGATTTAGGGATTCTTGGAATGCCTATTCCCTTATCCATTGTTGAGGTTGCGTACAGTATTTTCTAACAAGCATCAACCAACCCTAATCCAACTCCCCCATAGGAGCTAGATCCTGTTCTCGAGCCTATTTGGGCTCAAGACTCTATTTCCACTCACGATCCTTTGGAATTAGTATTAGCCTCTGATAAGGCGATTTTGGAGGCAATGACTGGGCCGAATAGACCTTGGGACGATCTTCACCACATATCTTATTTTTTACCCGAGCTAAGGAGAGTAGAGGCATGAGAGTTCACTACGACCGTGAATGTAGATTCCTCCTATCCTATTAACCCTTTGGCCATGTGCAAAATCTATGCTGAGGGAAACATGGCAAGTATAAATAAAATGATTCCTATCGACATCTATAGAACCCCTGGGGTCGTGGAAAATGTCTTCGTCAGAGCAGATTATTCCTTTGAGGAGATTCATATCTATACTGAATTATTTAAATAATTTTGTGACGTATTTACCTAATCTTATGAGGATATTCCAGAAATTGATCCACGTATAGTTGAACACGAGATTACAACTTACCTCGATGATAAGCCTATCCGACATAAGCTTCACCCAGTCAATCCTCACAAGGAAGTGACCATCAAGGCTGAGGTAGAGAAACTCATCAAGGTTGGTTTCATCTATCCAGTGAAATTGATAGAATGGGTGTCAAACCCTGTTCTTGTCAACAAAAAGCAAGGTACGATCCGTGTGTGTATGGAATTTTGTGATTTGAACAAATCTTGTATGAAAGATAATTTTCCAACCCCATTCATTAACCAGATTGTCGATGAATGTGCGAGTTGTGAGGTCTTTTATTTTATGGATGGTTTTTTTGGGTTCAACCATATTCAGATCAAGCCCAAGGACCAACATAAAATGATGTTTGTATTTCCTTGGGGCACATTCACATACAATAAAAATCCTTTTGTCCTTAAGAATGTTGGAGCCACTTTTCAGCGAGCCATGTTGTTTTAGGCATATCTTGATGATCTAGAATCACATTATCATAAGATATTTGATCACCCTCCCACTTACGAATTATGTTTGAGAGGTGTCACTACTACCATATTTTCCTTAAAATGAATAAGTGTAGTTTTTGCATAACATCGGGTCGCTTTCTAGGTTTTATCATGTCAACTAAAGGGATCATGGTCGATCCTATGAAGGTTGAGGCAATAGTTCAATTTCTTCCCTCACGCACAATCCCCTAGATTCAAATTATACAGGGGAAGCTAACTTTCTTCTACATTTTGTACTAAATATGTCGAGATTACTAAAGGGTTTATGTGTCTCTTGAAAAGAGGGGTCCCATTCTATTGGTATGAAGTGACTCAATGCTCTTTTGAAGCATTGAAACATGCTCTGAAGTCGAATCCTCTACTTAGTCCTCTAGATTATGGCAATGATTTCTTGTTCTATTTGGCTGCCACAGAGTCTACTATTGGCATGGTCTTTGTCCAAGAGGATGATGCACTCGAAGAGCATGTTATCTACTGTCTTAACCGAGGCTTGGTAGGACCAGAACTCAACTACACCCATGTTGAGAAACTTGCTTTGGAAACTGTCCATGTTGTCCAACGGTTTCATCATTACATATTACTTCACAAGGTCATATTCATAGATGTTGTGAACCCGTTTCAATATGTGTTGACACGATGGGTCATCGACGGGAAAATTAGTCGATGGATAGTTATCCTGGAAGAATTTGACTTGGATTTTGTTTAAGAGAAATCTAAAAATTCCTTGGTCTTTGCTGAAATAATTTTAGAATTTCTGATCGAAAGTGGTAATGATTTTCCCAAAGAGTCACTGATCAATGGGGATATTTTCCTTATTTCATCTTTAGACCCTTGGTATGTATATATAATTGTGTATCTTCATACTTTTAAGTTCCCTTATTTTTCTTCTCGTGATGAGAATCGACGAATACGCCATCAAGCGCGAAACTATATTATCATCAATGATACTTTATATCGTCGAGGGGTGGACTGCATTCTCCGTCATTGTTTCAATCACAAAGAGGCAGATCTTGTGTTGAATGACTTTCACTGGATCATGTGGAAATCACTTGTCTGGGTTGGAAAAAACCCAAAAAATTCTTCGCGCTGGATACTTTTGTCCCTCGTTAATTATAACTTGTGTAGAAGCAGTTAAGAGGTGTCACCCATGTTATATATTCTCTCAGAATATCTGGGTACACCTTGATCCCATGTTTCTAGTTATTTCTGTTGGTCCCTTCACCAAGTGGGGGATTGATTTTACTATATGCCACTTGACTTCAACTAGGGGGGATCACTATATCATCGTGGTGGTAGAATACTTCACTAAGTGGGTTGAGGCCATGCCAACATTTAGCAATGAAGGAGAAACAACTACACTTTTCGTTTTTAACCAGATTGTAGCCAGGTTTAGTATTTCGAAGGAGATTGTCACAGACCATGGTAGTCACTTCCAGAACAAAATTATGTCTGAGTTAACATCAAAATTGGGGTTTAAGCAAGAAAATTTGTCACCTTACTACCCACAGGAAAATGGTCAAGTGGAGGCTGTTAATAAGTCTCTCAAGACTATCCTCCAAAGTACAATCAATTCGACCAAGTTAAATTGACATTTGATGTTGTACTCGACACTTTGGGCTTATCGAACCTCACTCAATACTGCTACCAGTTTTTCTCCTTTACAACTCATTTACGGGCTAGAGGAAGTATTGCCCATAGAGTGCCAAATTACCTCTCTTAAGTTGGAAGTGGGATTACTTCCCGACACTACTCCACTTGAAGATATCCTTCTATATCTTGAGAAACTCAATGAGCAATTTTGAGATGTGGCCTTGACCAACAAGGCTCACAAACAATGTGTCAAGTGTCAGTATGATCGGTCCATGCACCCTATAGTTTTCTATGAAGGCGATCTTGTCTTGGTCTATGACCAAGATAAGGATCCCCTGGGGGCATGCAATTTCAAACCCATGTGGTTCATATTGTTCATTGTTAAGAAAGTTTTAGAAAATGGTGCCTATCAAATGGTTTATTTTGAGGGTAATGCTCTTTCATATCCTAGAAATGGGATCTACCTTAAGAAGTACTACGATTAAGTCGATCACCTGGGCCTGGATTCTTGTATATAATGTATAAATTCATTTATACATTTTTGTCTTTTTGTCTTATGGACGTGTAGTTTATTGTGTTTCTTTTCACTGTGGCAGATGTCAAGTAAGTCTAAGGTCTATGTTTGGTTCACAGATGGTGCTAGGAAACACACTCGGAGGATTGATTCTGCAGCTTGGGTGATCTTCAGGCCCTTTGGTCAGTTCATGTCTTCTAGAGGTATTTTTCTGGGTGAAGCAACCGATAATGTTTTCGAGTACAATTCTGTAATATAATTACTGTGTGATGCCTTGTCACATGGTATTTCTCACCTCTAGGTTTATCTGTATGCTCAACTGGTTCTTCCTTAGTTAAATGGAGTATTCCATGTCTATGATCCCACCCTTCACCGATGATTCCCTAGGGTACATCGATTAGAAAACTATTTTGATTATATTACTTATATTCATGTTCCTAGGAGATCTAATCAAATAACTAATACATTGGCTAACCATGTATTAGATTGACATATTTCTCACACATAAAAGTAAAACCACACACATATGTAAATACATTTGTAAAAATGTTTTATCCATGGGGAAAAAATATGTACATACATATATGTGTGTGTGTGTGTGTCCCAAAATTAATGTCATAAGTATAAAAGTGGTCCATAAAGCCTCAAATAGAGCCAATATACATCATTGGTCTCAAGCCCTCACTACATAAGAGAGTACAAAAGAGTTCCCTCAACACATATGTGGTCCAATGTTAGCTATGGGCTAGGCATGTTGGCCCTAGTGTAATGAAATATGACGTTCAAAATATGCAAAAACAACTGAACCCAAGTCCTGGGTACCCTTGCAACATGTGGTTGCATGGATGGGGGTAGGTACTCAATCTCTGCCATTGACACTAGATGAGTGAGAGTTGTTAGGTTCCTCTCTACTCATCGCAATACTCTCTTAGCCTCTCCAACTAGTGGTCCTCCTGCTGCTGCTGGTCCGACATTTTCTCGAGGATGACGCCTGGTCCTGGTGAAGTCAGTCGATCGTACTAGTACCACGTCTGTATATAACAGATTACTGAGTTAGTAATTTGAAGTTACTATCAAAAGGATAATATTTAAAAATTAAAAATAAAATAACTCTAAAATATAAAGTAATATGTACATATCTCTCTGTGCTCCTCTCCAGGGGGCATAGGAATATCAGAATCCCTCAGGAAACTGATCCCGACATAGGGGTAGTCCTCAATCATAGGAATTTAATGGGCCCACCAGTTAAATAATTTTTCATTGAAGGCCTCTCGCACTCTCCCTGCACCCTGTCGAGGCAACAAAGTTGCCCACCTGCATTATGCTGGAAAGGAGTGTTATATCAAAATTTTCCTCACCCCATGCAAATTTATTGGATGGCCTTTCCATTTCCCTATGCAGACTTGAATTCCCCTTTTTTAACTTCTAGAGCAAAAAAAGCACATTTTTCTACATATACATGCCCTACCAGTTAGACACCAAGAGTATACACAGGTTTCTCCACGACAGCCAACGTACATCGGGTTTGGTGCTCACAATTAAAAATTATGCCAGGTTTCCATGTCACATCATGAGATCAATGATCCTTGACCTTCCATATACTAGAAATGATTCAACTTGGCCTTTCAGTTCCATTTGAAGGTTATAAATTGATCCATATCCAAGCTTTGGTGGGGGGAGAATTCAAGTTTTGAGAGAAAATATACTCTGGAGAAATTTCACTTCACATTGAGTTTGCAACCCTTTATCCTTAAAAGTCTAAACTCGTTATTCAACCCCCAATCTCTTCCTTTTTTTATGGAGAACCTCATTGTATCCTTTTTATGAGCTTGCCTTTGGTGGAGGATTGAATTGGTGGAGGCCCAACTAGAGGGAATTAGTTTCTCGATTTCGATATGTGTCATTACTTCTACTGATTATTTTAATAGAAATACTCTTTTCTTGTCTAATAGATGTCTTGAAAAAATTTGAATTATTATTCCATGGACATATTTTGTCATGTATGTTAATGGATTATGATAATATATATGCTAACATTATATATTATCACCATATGTGTGTGTATCTTGGTTGTTGAGGATAATTTGCAGGTATAAAGATTTGAGTTGCGTGCTCAACAATGGTCTTCATCGAACATCCGGATGAGGTAGGCTCTTGAACTTATCCTATTAGCATTTAATTTATATAGAATACTTTATATTAGATTTGATTTCTGCGTGTCATTCCATTCACTATGGTTTACCCCATGCCATAGAGAGATTTTCCTCGTAACATAATTGGTGAGCATACTGGGGAATGATCTTCTGTTTGGGGTTTGGAGTGTTTTTCTCCTTGAATTGATCTCTGTTAGTCTGAGTTTCCTTGTCGCCTGATTTATTGACAACCTATTTTTACTTTGCATCCAATTTTCTTGGCTTAATCCTTTCATTGGAAGTGTTTTACTATATATACGTGGTTTGTCCCTTGACAAACGTGTACATACGGGAGTTGTCCTTCAATAGGGTGCATACATACGTGATATTTTTCTTAAACAATCATGTACATCAACTCTTTAGGCTTACTAGCTTTGTTTGGTGTTTTCTGGGTGAGTTTGGTTGGTTGCTGAGTCTTCTTGGGTCTCTGTCCTAACTGTGAAGTGCTTACAGAGTGATAGGAAACCTTCTTATTGTTGAATTTTCGAGCGATATTCTTTCTTATCATATTTTTCATTGGTTGTCCTTGCACATTGGTCTGAGTGTTTTCTTGTTGTTATCCTTCTTGGATTGTCTCTTTTTGCTTGCAATGGGGTCTGTATGTGAAGCTTCTATTCAGTCCTTGCATTTCCTTTTCTTTATATCGAAAATACAAAAAAATTGCTCATTTTTCATTTTGGAATTTTCTCTTTTGATTACTTAGTATTGATCTTGACACATGTGGAAAGATTTCATTTTATTGAAATTGTAGAAGTTGCATTTAAAATCATACCATCTCTTGAGAATTTAAGATTAGGACTTAGCAGTATTTTTATATTCATTTCTTTGATATGCTGAGTCATAATATCATCAGTTTCATGACCACACCTCTTGAGTAAAAAAAGGCCATTAAAATTAACGCCGATTAACTAAAATTGATTAGAAACGATTTTATTTCTCAGGGTACACAAACAAGCATAGGATATAGGGCCTTGGAATAAGATTTTGTGAGTAAACTTCTCCAAGGCTATTAAACTAAACATATGTTTCTGACTAGAGAGTGGTGAAATCATTGTGTAAATAGTGACGTTAGGAGGCTCCACTCACACTGGAGTTAATCACGAGGTCATGAAAAGTTGGTTGCAGAGATAACCTTGTTGGATTACTAAGAGGGGGGTGAATTAGTAATAGAGAAATTTAATCATTTTTAACTATATAATCCAAGTGTTATATCAATGTATCATTATCATCCAATAACTGCAAAGTAAATAAACAATGAACAAATGAACAATCATACACATACACAATACACCAGTTTTTTACGTGGAAACCCAAAGCAGGAGAAAAACACTGAATGTTTTTTATTATATGTACTGAAGAATTACATTCATTGGAAGAACCAACTTCCTTTGTTTTCCAGTTGCCGCTGGAAGGAGGCTCCAACCCCCTAGTTTCTCAGGCTACAACCTGAGGGAAGCTCCAACTCTCCAATTCTCTGTCTACAACCAGAAGGAGGCTACAACACCCTTATTTTCTGCGGCTACAACCACCTATCCTTGCCCCGTCCAACCACCCTGATGTATAAGTAGAATGATTGAACCACTATCACACTATCACTGTGAGATATACTATTGTAAACCTATACCAATCAACCTGCACCAAATAACCTATACCAATAACCTGAACCATGCATCAACCATGCATCAACCATGCATCAACCATGCATCAACCTATACCTCAACTTGTAATCAACCTGTACCATAAAAAAGTGCATCAACCATGCACCAACCTGTACCAAACAACCTGTAATCAACCTATACCATAAACAAGTGCATCAACCATGCACCAACCTATACCTCAACCTATACCATGAACTAGTGCATCAACCATGCACCAAACCTGTACAAATAACCTGTCACAACAACCTGTCACAACAACTTGTCCAAACAACCTATCACAACAACCCATTTCATCAATATTATCAACCAAATCAGATATACTCACCAATATCAATCACCAAGACAACTCTTAAAGATGTGCATCAACTAATCATAACACAACAACTCATAATCATCCCCAAGGTCAATATGTGCTTCTGATAATAAAAGTATGCTACATCATCCATAAACCATGTGTCAAAAATACTACTAACAAGTGCCTCCAACCATGTACCAATTATGTACCAATCATGTATCAAATACTCATCAACTATGACTCATCAAGATGTACCAACATCATCAACTATACACCTCATGTATGTGCCAACTCGTCAACTACTTGTCTCAAACATGTACCCAAAATGTACCTCAACCAAAAGCCCTTATCAATTTCATCATCCAAATCTGATTTGTAAATCTGTAATAGACCTGGTGCATATGATCACATACCTACAAACCTTCCTTAACAAGAGACTAGCATTTTCATCAAACTTTTCTTTAGTCTCACATGAATAGTTTTGGATTAGTCAACAACCCTAACTTGAAATAATCATAACTATGTACCTGTAATGAATAAATATATGAAAATAGTACACAAGATTCTTCAGTGTTTTTTATTCAATTTCTCTAGGTGTCACTACTTGGAACCTATTATAAAAGGATTTATAGCAAAAATGGCATACCTTGCTGAATTCTGGCTTATTCTAGAGAGCGATCTTGTAGAGCGTGTCTCGCACGGAATATTTTTTGAATAGATTTGAAAATGTTACATAGAATAATAAAGACTATAATATAACCAAAAAATTTGTTCGTACTGAATTTGTATCTATTATGAATAATTTATGTTGTTTTTACCCGAAACACCTATTTTAGACTAGTTTTAGGACTAGCCACAAACCCTATTTTCCATGGAGTGTAACTCCAAAAATACAATGACCCACAAGATTAAATTTTTACCACAGATACTTGGATATGTCTCCTCAATGTCCTATCAATTTCATGGTCTGAATAATTCTAGAAATTTTTTTATTGCTAAAATGGTGGGATGGCCTGTAAATAACATACCTTAGAAAACATCATCAAAAGAATTTATCCTCCCTTGAATTATGTTGGAAACCATTTTGCATTTTTATCTTTTCCTTACAAGCTGCCTACACAAGGCTTTTCAACCCTCAATACTCGTCGCAATTCTTCAAAACAAAACGACACTATTATCTTGCGCATTCACAC
>SNQJ01S0024838.1:119731-143803 GCA_010110895.2 Picea sitchensis | reverse complement strand
ACTTTGACCTTTTGGGGCTTCTAGATGACATATGAGGGTCCTCCAACTTCGTAAGGCCATAACTCTCAAACCGTGAGGAGTTATGTGACGTTACACATACCACTAGAAATGGAATGACATGTAATATACATATATAATAGTCTTACTTGAAATTATATCAAAACTCATACCATTATCCATCAAACAAACTTGGGTCCATTACCCATACTTGGGTTCTCCAACTTCTCATGGCCATAACTCTCTAACCGTGAGGAGTTATGTGATGTTCCACATACCACTGGAAATGGAATGAAATGTAGTATCCATATAGAATAGTATTACCTTAAAATATATTAAAACTCACACCATTATACATGAAACAACCTTGGGTCCATTACCCAAACCTTTGTGCTACCAGAATTCACTACCGGACTTTCTCCAAGGGTTGACATCAATCACTAAGGGTTGACATCAATCTACAATATCACTCTCCAATGGTTGAAAACAATGAAAACCAACAATCCATACCAACTATCCATCAACCTTAAGCCAATTGTCTGACAAACCCTCTAATACCTTCTTAGCGTCAGAGATATTTATGTGGTTTCATTCATATATGGGGGTCTTGCTAGTACCTTTACCTCCATGAGAGGCAGTGCTTTCAGGATTTAGGGCTTTGTTACCCTGCCCATACAGTGGACTAGACTTATGATTGTTTTCCTGCGCATTGGTTATATTGTGGTGGCTCTAGTTTCTTGACATAGGTAGCCACATAGGTTACTTGTAGGGGTTATTCTGCAAGTACCCTGAGTTAGATAAGGGTCAGAGAACACAACCTTTATGGAGGATTACCTCTCCAGGGGGATCTGACCGAATACATTGTTAAGCCCATGAGGGCCCTTATAACAGATTATGATGCCTCCAATCTTTTGAAGGGAGTCTCAGGGCCCTCTTGGGAGAGACATACCTAATCTAGTGAGGGAGGCCCCTTTTCAACCATTATTTCATGTTTGTGTGCATTTGGCATTTTTTCTTTACTTTGGTGTGCTCTCTAATTATTAGTTGGCCTTAGGATTTTGTATTGCATCCTATTTTTTCATTACTATGGTTAGTGGAACCCCCACGATTCCCTCAGTTAGCACTACCCATCCCATGGTATTTCCTCACTCCATGGGCAAAAATCCTTTTGTATTTCTGAGTGGTATGCCGAATCATGATACTCAACCAATACCTTGAGCTTCTAATCCTTTTTATTTTGGTATGCTAGAAATGTCTCCGCACTTACCATCCTTTGTCTTGTTGTCTTATGTGAATCCTAGTTTTGGGTATGGGGGCATGATTCCTCCTTATTATCCCTTTTTAATTTGGTGGAAGTCATATCCCTCAACCAACTCTTATGGTAGGAGGTTGGAATCCTCCTTCCTCTAGACCTAATCCTAGCTTCTCTTTTTCAAGATCGAGTGCTCAAATGGGTGGTTATTCTACTTATTACATCCCATCCAACTATCCTTCTTCCGTTATACTGGTTCCTACAAACACTTTTCTCATGGTGGACCTCCCTCTGTCCTTCGGTTTTTCATCAGGGGGAGTCAATTTTGTAGTATGGGCAACCCATTGAAAAAATTTCCTTTGTTCGGGGGCAACATATATCCTCACATGCGTAACCCTTGTCATGTGGCTTTCTCCTCGCAAGAAGCTTCCTCGATGATGATGCCCTTAAAAACATTTATGAATCAGTTTGTAGGAGGATACCATCCTGCCGGGTAAGGCCATTATGTATACCAGAACCCTTCCTAGCTCAAAATCTCTCAAAACTAGTCTTTCTCAGAACCTTGGTCTCAAATGCCACAACCAACCACTACAATTCATGCTGGAAACACACGTCTAGTCACTGCGAGTCATACTGACATTATATCAACAACCTTTGCTAGTCATGTTGGATATAGTTCAACAACCTCTGCAATTTATGTTGAAGACATGCAACCAACCACTACAAGTCATGTTGGGGGCACAACTCTAGTCACTGCTAGTCACATTGCACATACATCACCAACCTATGCTAGTCATGTTAGGGATTCATCACCAACCTTTGTTAGTCATGTTGGGGATTCATCACAAACCTCTGCTAGTCATGTTGGAGGTTCGTCAACAACCTCTGCAAGTCATGTTGAAGACAAGCTACTAGCCTCTGCAAGTCATGCTGGGAGAATGTCACCATCCTTCTTTTGGTTTTGTATTTTTATGAGATGGGTTACACTCATATCGTCCTGTGGTAAAGTTGTTTTTTGACACTCGCATATAGGTTAGTTTCTCATCACCTTGCATCTTTCATTTTGTTAGATTTTTTCGCTTTTCCATAAGATTGATCCCACCGAAGTGCTACATGAAACCTTCTATGCTACTTTAGAAGTATCGTAATTAGGTGGTAGAGCCTTCCTCTACATGGATTCCCTAGGTAGATCCTTTGCTTCATTTTGGCGTCCATGCTGTGAGTTTTACATAGGTTTTGGAGTCCATTTAGTCCCGCCATGACTGTGTGTTGAAGCCCCATTCTTCTTCATCTTTTATGGCTCATACCTGAGGGAATCCTTAAGAACATGGTATGTTGTCTTTCAATCTCACTTAAACTTTGAAAGCAACATCTAACGAGATTTTTTTTTTTTTTTTTTTTTNAAGCCATTTTCAGACTCTCTAAAATTGAAAATATTGTCGAGCGATCTTGTTTCCCTTCATGCTCGTCAAACTAAAATTTGAAGGAACATATTTCCGGTGGTATTTCACCCCTTTCTCAGTCCAGATGGTTAATTTATGAATAAAGGTATGCCCTAGGAGCTTCGGTTCGCTAGGAGAGTATTCACAGGCGTAAGATTAACTTTTTTCGTGCCCGAGGGACTAAATTTTCAAAAAAGGGCCATTCTCCCTAGTTTTGGTTTATCTCTTTTTCGGGCCTTGGATATTATTTACAAAAAATGAACCCCTTGGAGTCCATAGTTAAGCTCTTTTCAGAGTACCTAAATATGAAAATATTTTCGAGTGACCTTGTTCCTTTCACACTTGTTAATTGGTCCAGGAGGAATATCTATTTGGCATAAGTTTAACCCTTTTGCCAGCCAATAGATTATCCAAGAAAAAGGTATGCCTTGGGGGACATGTCTCGTCGAGAGATTTCTTCTAAGTTATATTTTATACTTTTTCGGGCTAAGGGGACTAAATTTAGAAAAAGGATGTGAGTCCATAGTTAAGATCTTTCTAGACTCCTTAAAATTGAAAAGATAACTGAGTGATATTGTCTCTGTCATACTCGTTAAAATGGTTTTGAAGAGATTTCCTTTCGATATAATTTTAACCCTTTTTCAAACTGACTGGACTAATTATGAAAAATGAACACTTTGGAGTCTTCTTTTAGTGTTTTTTAGAATCTCTAAATGTGAAAAACCACCGATCTTACCTTTTCTGGGCTCGTAAAACTTCACATGGAAGGAGTCTTGTTGTGTCATACTTAATCGCATCACATGTCTCATCCTTGTGTATTTGGACTAATTATGGCTTCGTGTTTCTATTCCTAAACCTTTAGATCATTCCTTAGGTGCAAGCCTCGCAACATGTTTTTCCCTTGCGATCTGACGCCTTGACCCATGGAGGAATTTTCTCGAGTGTCCTTATCCTGCACATGTTTCCTTGTACTGAGCATCAATATGTTCCAGGCACTTGGAACTAGTTTTCTTGCCTGTGAAACTCATTCCTCCTTTGTAATGTAGAATTCTTTTGTTCTTTTTCAAGCTCGTTAAAAATTTAAAAAAGAAAAAAAATCAAATATTCCAAAAAGAGGGGACAATATATACATTTTCTTTTATCGACAACACGGTATTCACCCTTGGAAAAAGCACATCCTTCCATTTTTTCTACAAGCATTGGGATCTAGTATGACCTTATGAAGTTGTTCTCATTACATAGAGTTGTTTCCTCCTCTGTTTGGTTACTCTTCCAAACATATGGAGAGTTTGTGGTGCTTGCTATATCATAGAATTATGTCAATAATATGCTTCTCGAGTCTCATCATTTTGTCGTGCTTTTTCCCAAGGGAAGTTTTATCCAACCTGAATTGACCATTCTTCAATTGATCTTTTGACTTTCATGAATCAACCATCCCGAGAGTCTGGTCAAGTTCGGATTGAGAATCAATGACTTTTTGTGCCTGATAATCGAGGTCCTGTAGTCTTTCCCCAACGACATGTCGAAGACATCAAAGTAGTGAGTCTTACACTCCTATTGTACTCCTACCTGAGTTTTGAAGATCTTGAAATTGTTGCTCAAGATGAAGTTATGATCTCCAGCCATAGGCATTGATGCTTCCTGAGGATGCATATCACATTGTACTTGTATATCTTCAGATTATTTTTGAAATGTATATCCACTGTGTATTGTTCGCGGATACATTTTTTATAGACATTCATATTTTTCTCATAGTCATGATTATTTTATATGACATGGATCTACAGTGTACTTTATTGGCATCCATGCTTAGTTTATCCCGAGCATGGGTATGCTCACCTTGGAGAGATTATAATTATTTTGCAGATGACATGCTCACAAACACTTGTCTTGGGCTCACTCAAATATGTGCCTTCCCACTATGTAAATATATTGTAATGTATTTTGGCCATCAATTTCTCTTCTGAACTCACACATTAGGGGGCATCTGTTATAGTAAAAAAATTCCACATCTATGCATCCAAGACATTGGCCCATCCATTTGCATACTTTGCCAAAAATATTTTTGAGGCTTCCTTCTAAAAAACCATTTTTTGGATAGTGTATGCACCCTGTTGCATAAATAGCCTTCATACACATGTGTGTTGCATGCTAGTTAGCCCATGTACATACACTTTCTACATGCTAGTTAGCCCATTTTTACCTCCAAACGTTGCAAAAAATATAAAAATTCTCGATATCCGATGAAGTTTGCGGGCTATGGAGGATTTCCTAACGATTTTACCCCTTGTAGCCCATCCCAAAACTGAATAACCATATTTTTCTCATATAAAAATAGGTCTTGGGGAGTCATTTATACATATGAACAAGAGAATAAGAAAACTCTACCAAAATCCTTTCCCTCTCATTGACCAATATTTTCATATTTATATGAGTTTTAGCCTCAACTTTCCCCTCCAACCATTCTCCCTATGCAACCCTTCCTCCTTCTCTTGATGGCATATTGGTTGTGAGAATATTATGTGGGATTGATGCACTTGAAGCCACGACAAAGGAGCCCATATTTGGTTTGTAGAGCGATGTTCGCAACAAAAAGGGTCTAACCTATCATCTTGAATTTGAATAAAAGATATTATCTTTGTCCCAAAACCCCATGTGTACTTTTTCTTATTAATTTGAGCATTTATATCTATATTTAGGATTTTAAAGTGATCATTAGAGATTGTATATGTTGTTGCATTGTATTCTTAACCCATTGCAGGTCATATTTGGGAGGATATCAAAAATAAAATGCAGCAGGGTCCCCTTCACCCACATTTGTGAATGGAAGAGGCGCTCCCCCTCCTCAAGATCCTCTGGTTCTTTTGGTTGGATTGTTGTGGTTGTGACAGTGGTAGTGGGTTCTGCATTGATGATTTGTCTCCTTTTATTGTTTTCTAAATCAAATTTTGAGTTAGGGTTCAACTCTTTGTCTTTGAGCTCAGCCACCAATTACTGTTTCGAGAGACATTCATCGATGTTGTGCCAAGGGATTTTGTGGAAGTTGCACCACTTTCTAGTGTCCTTATTTGTCTTCTCGTTACCCTTATTTTCCCATGGATTGGACTGGTTTTCTTGAGGTTGGATGTTATGTGAGTTAGGGTTGTCGTTACCATACTTTGGTTGTTGTGGATTTTCAGACCCAAACTCCCACTTGTTGTGTTACTTAATTTTATGCTCAATTTTGATACCATATCGATAAGCAGTTCTCGATGATAATATGTCCATAAACTAGATTCCAGTTTGGATGTACATGTGTATATCCCCGTTGCATTTCAAAACTAGATGCCACTTGGAGTATCTGATACCCATATTGGTATGCAATATATGGAAGTTATTTGTGAACTTCGACACTATTTTTCCTCACTTTTGACGCAATATGGTCCATCTCATGTATTGGTTGTCATAGTTTCCAACAGGGTAATATTGTTCCTTGACCGCATCCATAAAAAAATCCCAAGTGGGCTCGGCCCCAAATATTCCATATTCCTCTGTGGAATTTTTCTCCTAGTAAGTTTCCCACCAATATTTGACATGGGGGACAACCTTAATGAGGGGAAAGTTTATATTTTCTCTATCGGAAAAATTGTGGACAAAGAAATAACCTTCTAGCATATTTAACCATGTTTCCAAAGCATCCACATCTATTTGACCTTAAAACATTAGAATATCAAAATTAACTTGTACCTTGAAAGGGGTGGTGCCTCCAAAGTGGCTACTTGATGAAGATGTGTCTGATATTGTCGAAAATCGTCGAAGGGTTTGGGAAAAAATCTCCATCATTTCATCTGTTTGTTGCGTGAGGGATTCCTCGAGCAACATATTAATATAATATTCTTCTCTTTGTCTATTTTTTCTTCTTCCATAGGAGCCCACTTAGAATGGTTGTCCTCAAGAGAAAGTATCTTGAGACCCAACCCTCTATACCCTAACCTCATTGGGGACATGCACAAAAAAATGACAATGAACATCCTGCTCTGATACCACTGATCCAGATTATTTTGAGATCAAAATGAAGGAATAAATATGATAAGTAAATACATATATATATTTCCAGAAACACAAAGATACAATAATGCACAAGTTTTATTAATGAAAGAAATGTATAGAAACTGTAAAAATATAGAGTGAGTGAACTCGCTAGAATGATGGTAGCTTATCTCTGAGAAGAGATGGGATGAATACACTCATTTTCAAGAAGATGGTTACAACGAGGCTCCAAATACCTTTTTAACATAAGGAGTAAATGAGAAAACCCTAAAAATTCAAAAATATAACCCTAGGAGATGAAGCGTCAAAAGTCATATGGACCCCAATGGGGTAAGTTGGTACATCAAATTCCCGGGGTCGTAACTTTTGCATACAATCTTCATTTTAGGCACACGATAGCTTGTCAGAAAGAACTTTGCAAGGAATACACATGTTTCCATTATATTCTAGATAAATCCAATAATGTGATTGTGTCGTGCCAAAAAAACATTGTTTAGGGCCTCAAAATGACCCCAGAGGTTTAGGAAACAAAAAACTGTAGAAAAACTGCCAAGGTGGAAACTCCTGTTTTTAACCAGTGGAATAGGTGGGTGGCCATTGATTTCTTCCTGGATCATTCTTCCCCCCTTTGGAAGAAATGTTCCCCATTTCATCAAGTTCTTATGGAAGAAGGGGAATATTTTTCTGAATTTGAACCTTGGTGAACTTCTTGCCTTGCTGGAGAAGTTGTCCTTCTTAGCTTGTTGAAGGTTGTTATGAACCTATTACTAGAGAGGTTGGATCCATTAAATTTATATAGATGCATGATATACCTGAGTTTGGGAGGAATCTATTGGTTAAGATGCAATATGAGGAGTATGAAGGGATCTGTTGTAACTTTGATGGATTGGGCAGTGTGGTGGAACCCCTGTAGGTGATGCAATAATACATTTGTGCTCTTATAAAATATGATTATGTTGGATAGAAAGCTCTTGGGCCAATGCTACAGTTGTTGTAGTATCCTTGTATTTACTTTCTTCCCATATTGTGGAGAGGATAAACTTTATGGTATGGGAGATTACTTTGTGACACTTTTTTGTTGGAACAATAGTCAGGACTACCTCGAGTTTTCTGTAGAGTTGACCCCCCAGAGTAACAATGAAACTATGGGGTTGAGACTCATAACAAACATGACACTTCCACATATATGTCTGGACTAACAGAACATCATAGAATTCCATTAGGGAAACATAAAAAATTACCTCATTATTGAAGGGATTGATGCCATAGGATAGGGGACATTTATGGCTGACACGAAGATATCGAACCTGGCGAAGCCACCCAATGTTGTATGTTTGTGGGTGTGATGTTATCGGAAAATTCAACTGCTTTGTGACCTCTAATGAGATGAGGTTCTTATGTCTTCTGCTATCAATAATAAAATTCAATGGGGTCCCCTTCACCCACATATGTGAATGGAAGAGGCGATCCCCCTCCTCAAGATCCTATGGTTCTTCTAGTTTGATTATTGTGGTTGCAACACTAGCAGTGGGTTTTGCATCGATGATATGTCTCATTTTATTTTTTTATGAATCAAAGTCCGAGTCAGGGTTTGGATCTTTGTATTTGAGCTAGGCCTCTAATGACTATTTTGAGGGACATTCATTGGTCTTGTGCCAAGTAATTTTGTGGAAGTTGCACCACTTCCCAGTGTCCTTCTTTGTCTTCTTGTTACCCTTTTTTCCCTTTTTCTTGGAATGGTTGTATTGATGTTGGATGTTATGTGAGTTAGGGCCATATTTACCATACTTTGGTTTTTGTGGATTTGCAAACCCGAACTCCTGCTTGTTCTGTTGCTTAAATTTCTGCTCAATTTTGACATCATATCAATAAGCGGCTCCCAATGATGAAATGTCCATAAAATCCATTTCGGTTTGGATGCACCTTTGTAGATCCCCATGGTATTTCATAACCAAATGTCACTCGGAGTCTTTGATACCAATCTTGGTGTGCAAGGTATGAAAGGTATTTATGAACTACGACACTATTTTGCACCGCTCTTGATGCAACGTGGTCAATCTGATGTATTGGTCGTCATAGTTTCCAACAGGGTAATATTGTTCCTTGACCACATCCATAAGAAAATCCCAAATGGGCTCGGTCCCAAATATTCCATACTCCTTTGTGTAATTTCGCTCCTAGTAAGTTTCCCACCAATATTTGACATGGGGGACAACCTTAAGGAGGGAAAAGATGATCTTTTCTCTATCAGAAAAATTGTGGTCAGAGAAATAACATTCTAGCTGATTTAACCACTTTTCCAAAGCATCCACATCTATCTGAACTTCAAACATGATAATATCAAAATTAACTTGTACCTTGAAAGGGGCGGTGCCTCCAAAGTGGCTGCTTGATGAAGACCCGTCTGTTGTTTTCGACAATCGTCGAAGGATTTGTGAAAAATTATCCATCATTTTGTCCCTCTGTAGCGTGAGGGCTTCCTCGAGAAACAAATTAATATAATATTATGTTGTCACATATATTTTTTCTTCCACCATGGGATTCCACTTGGGATGGTTGTCCTCAAGAGAAGCTATCTCAAGACCCAACTCTCTATACCTTGACCTTATCGGGGACATGCACTAAGAAACGACAATGAGAACCCTGCTCTGATACCACTGATCCAGATTATTTTGAGAATCAAATGAAGGAGGAAATATGATAAGTAAATACACACACACACACACACACACACACACACACACACATACACATATATATATTTCCATAAACATAAAAATATAGTAATGCAAAAGTTTTATTAATGAAATAAATGTATAAAAACTGTAAAAATACAAAATGAGTGAACTCGCTAGAATGGTGGTAGCTTATCTATGAGAAGAGATGTGATGACTACACTCATTCACAAGAACATGGTTACAATAAGGCTCCAAAGGCCTTTTTAACATAAATCATAAATGAGAAAACACTAAACATCCAAAAACCTAACCCTAGGAGATGAAGTGCCAAAAGTCATGTGGGCTTCAATGGGGTAAGTTGGTACATCAACTTTTCGGGGTCATAACGTTTGCATACGATCTCCGTTTTAGGCGCACGATAGATAATTGGAAATAAATATTCAAGGAATACACATGTTTCTGTCATGCTTTGGATAATTATTATAGTGTGACTGAGCCGCTCCCAAAAAATGTTGTTTATGGCCTCAAACGTTTTCCCGGTTTAGGTTTCCAGGGGAAAGATATTTGTGTAATGTGTGTATTTTCCATTGCATCTTTTATGTTCTTTTACTGAAAATATGTTTACAGTAAATAATTGTACAAGGTTACAATCTACGTTTGGTATGAGAGAAATTATTGGCTTCAGGGGGACACCTTTGTGGTAAAGGGTTTGGATCGAGACTGTGATAATCCTTGTTATAGTGGGAGATATGTGGTATTGATTCTTCAGGTGAAGAGAAATGGAGAACAATTCAAAAATCGAGATCAATAAGTTTAATGGGAAAATTTTTGAGCTGTGGAAGCTCAATATGGAAGATCTATTGGTGGAGAAAGATCAATGGATCACGGTGGATCCAAGTACTGCACCTATAGGAACTTCAACAAATGATTGGAAAAAGTTGGATTAGAAGGCAAAGAGAACAATCTGATTGTGTCTCTTTGATTCAGTATTACTGAATGTGTCAGAGAAATATACAACCAAGGATTTATGGGATAAGTTGTGGAAGTTGTATCAGTCTAAGTCCCTAGTAAATAAGCTATTCCTGAGAAAGAAGTTGTATAACCTGAGAATGAGAGATGGAGATTTGGTGACAGAGCATTAGAACTCCTTCAATAATCTAGTAAGTTGGTTAATATCTCTTGAGATTAAACTTTCAAATGAATATAAGTGTATCGGTTTACTGTTCCATTTACCAGACTTGTGGGATAGTCTGGTTGTGGCCATAGGTAGTAATACAACTGCCTTGAAGTTTGATGAAGTGGTCTCATCCTTGTTGTTGGAGGAGATGAGATGAAAGAACATGGAAGGACAGAGCACAAATGCATTATTTGCAAGAGGACGCTCCCAGGAAAGAAATAGATCTAAGTCCTCAAGTGGGAGATCTAAGTCTAAGGGTAGATATAAATCTCCCAAAATGTTTTTAAAGGTATGCTAGAGATGTGGAAAACAAGAGCACTACAAGAATTAGTGTAGATCCAAAGTTGAGAAAAAGAAGGGATATGAAGAAGATATTTCTATATAAGAAACGACCTCCAAATAAGAAGGAGAGGGTGTGTACTTGGCTTCTTCAAGCACACATGCAGAACATGAGGCATGGTCGGTTGACTCAGGTGCATCCTTTCATATGACTCCCCACATGGAGTAGTTCTATGAATATGAAATGTATGATGGAGGTAATACTTTCTTAGGTGATGAATCGACAACCAGAATCATAGGATGGGGAAAATTCAAGTTGAGGCTCATAGATGGAAGGATTAGAACACTACCTAGTGTTCTGCACATCCTATGATTGGCCAGAAATTTGATTTCTGTAAGAAAAATGGACGATTGAGGGGTAAAAACAATATTTGAAAAGGAAACCTGTAGGATGGTTCGAGGAGAAATGGTGTTGTTGAAGGGATTTTGGTTTGGAACTCTTTATAAGATGCAAGGAAGCACTATTAGTGATGGGTGTAATAGTTCCATTGTTTCTGATATTGGAGTTGAAGAAGAAAGAACTCCTACAGTATTTGGAGAAACGTTTATGATGTGGCATCAAAGACTAGGGAATATCAGAGAGAAGGGTCTTTAAATACTACATGGTAAAGGTATGGTTGAAGGTATGTCTAACTACTCTCTGGATTTTGATTTCTGTGAAAATTGTGTATATGGGAAGAAAAATCGGGTAGGATTTCCCTCTGGTGAAACGAGGGCATAATGAATTTTACAGCTAGTTCACAGTGATGTGTTTGGACCTGTGTCAGTTATATCATTGGGAAAATATATGTACTATGTCTCATAGATGACTCCTCGAGGAATACTTGGATATATTTCCTCAGGAATAAATCTAAAGTTTTTGACAGGTTTAAAGAGTTTAAGGTTCTTGTTGAGAATCAAACAAAGAAAATAATTAAGGTGTTGAGGACAGATAATGGCAGAGAGTTGTAAAAGAATGAATTTGAATAATTATGTAAGAAGTGTGGTATAGAAAGGCATAATACTATTCCATATACACCTCAACATAATGGAGTTGCAAAAAGGATGAATAGGATGCTGATGGAAAAATCAAGGTGCATGCTCAGTGGTGTCGGGTTAGGGAAATAATTCTGGGCAGAGGCAGTGGGTATTGCATCTTACCTAGTCAACAAATCACCCTCATCAACACTGGATGAAAATACTCCAAAATAGGTATGGACTGGTAAGAAACCTTCTCTCACAAATCTCAAGGTATTTGGTTGTGAGGCCTATCTTCATGTTCCTAAGGAAAACAAGAGTAAGCTAGATAAGAAGGATGAAAATTATATATTTATTGGGTATAAATATGGTCTCAAATGTTATAAGCTTTGGAACCCAGAAAATAAGAAGGTTGTGTATAGATGAGATGTGGTATTTAGAGAAATGAAGGATGTTGTTAAACATGAAGTCCTACCAATTAAGGACGAACCAGAGGAAATAGAGTTTGAGACAAAGGATGATGAATAAGACTCCATAGAAGAACAAGAATAAGAAGAAGAAGAACCTCATAATCAAGTATTGAGGAGATCGGTGTGGGAAAGAAGGCTACCAGAAAGGTATAATCCATCTGATTTCTGTTCAAATTTTTCTTTGTCTATTACTAATGATGATCCTAGAACTGCTAGGGAAGCAATGGATTTAGAGGATGTAAAACTATGGAGAAAGGCCATGGTTGAAGAAATGTTAGCCTTGGATAAGAATGAGGCTTGGGATCTAGTGGAGTTTCCGACTGGAAGAAATACCATTGCAAGAAAATGGGTATTTAAAAATAATTTGAATACAGAAGGAAAAGTGGAGAAATACGAAGGTCAATTAGTAGCAAATGGTTATTCCCAGGTTGAGGGAATTGATTTTGGTGAGATTTTTTCTCCTGTATCCAAGTTAAATTATGTTATATTTATGTTATCTATTGTTGTTTCATTTGATTTTTAAGTAGAACAGATGGATGTGAAGACAACCTTCCTATATGGGGATCTAGACGAAAAAATCTATATGAAGCAGACAAAAGGCTTTGCTATGAAGAGAAATAAGGAGCTAGTATGCAAGCTGAAAAAGTCCCTGTATGGTTTAAAACAATCACCAAGGATGTGGTATAAAAAAATTGACACTTATATGTTGGGACTTGGCTTCACAAGAAGCAAAGAGGATCACTATGTGTATTTTGAATTAATTGGTGATCATTTGATTTATGTTATCTTGTATGTGGATGACATGTCGTTGATAGGAAACAACAAGGATATTATCCAGGATGTAAAAACTCAATTGTTCTCTAAATTTGACATGAAGGATCTCGATGCCGCAAATTTCATTTTTGGCATGGAAGTGATCTCACGCCGCAATTTCATTTCCTTTTGGCATGGAAATAAAAGATATCGGGAAAAGAGGAAACTCTGGTTGAATCGGAGAAAATATGTCTATACAATATTGCAGAGGTTTAATATGCAGGAATGTAAACCGTTCAAGGTCCCTATTCATGTTGGTGTAAAGTTATCTATGGATCAGTGTCCCAAGACACATGAAGAGGAGGAGGGCATGTCTCGTGTTCCATATGTGAGTGAAATTGACAGTTTGATTTACACAATGGTTTGTACTAGATCGAACATTGCACATCCAATTGGAGTTTTGAGCAGTTATATGTCAAAACCAGGGAAGGAACATTGGACAACAATAAAAAGGGTTTTCAGGTATTTGCTTGCCACTGCTAGCTATGGATTTTGATACCAAAGAAGACCAGGATTGGACAAAGTGTTGGACATACATGGCTTCATGGATGTAGACTGGGATGGAGATCTGGATCATAGGAGATCTATAAGTGGGCATGTGTTTAACCTGTTTGGAGGAGAAATCCATTGGATGAGAAAAAGATAGTTTGTAGTGGCACTTTCAACTACAAAAGTTGAATACATGGAAGCCACTCATGCAAGCAAGGAAGAAGTATGGTTACAAAGATTGTGTTCAGGTATTGGGTTGGTACAACAATATGTAAGGATAGAATGTGACAGTCAGAGTGCAATTTTTCTGGCGAAGAACTCGACTTATCATTCAAAGACAAATCATATTGATGTTCAATATCACATTGTGAGAGACATGGTTGGAGAAAAGAAAGTGGAGAAAAGAAGAATGTTGCAGATTCATTAACAAACTATGTGAGCACTAAGAAGTTCTCTTGGTTTATAGGATATATGGGCATTGTTGCCCTGGATTGTTGACTATGTAACCCTGTAACTCCTTGTATGTAAAGAAAACAACAAGTGGGAGAATGTTGGGTATGTGTTATATTCTTTATACAACTAGCTCCAGTGTCTAATACATTGTGTTGGGCACGCAGGGGGGTTTGAGGGGGGGATTCTAGGCCCCCCCTTTGGGGGTTGCTGGGGTTTGGGGGTAGCGCCCTTGAGAATTTTGTTTCAGTTGCCTTTTTTTGCCCTCGTTTTTTGTTTCACCTCGATTTTTGTGTCCATTTTTGGGCTTTCTTTAGCACATGGTTTTTAGTCGATGGTTTTCTATTCCCGGTTAGAGAATTAGGGTTATTGACTAATATAGGTCAATTGATTAGGGTTTTGTATGTCGTTCTCTCCTATATGTATATTGTATTGTAAACAATGCAGTATTGTGTGAATGAATATAGAATATGTTGGTTTTCTCGGTTTGGGTTTCCAGGGGAAAAATCTCTTTGTAATGTGTGTATTTTCCATTGTATCTTTTTTGTTGTTTTACTAAAAATATGTTTGCAGTAAATAATTGTACAAGGTTAAAATATACACCTTGGGCTTTGCAACCTGGAAAATCTCTCTCTCTCTCTCTCTCTCTCTCTCTCTCTCTCTCTCTCTCTCCATAATATATACTATGACGAATGTTTTTGTTCAAAAACAACAAATTTCCTATAATATATATTGGTTAAAATTTGAGATACATAATATATATTGAATAGTTAAAATGTCGAGTTATAAAGTTTGAAATACATAATATAAATATTTTATGCCTGGTTCTAAAATTTTATGCCTAGGGTAATGATGCATTTCAATTTTTATTATGACCAATATATACATTGTACTTCTAGGGTAACAATGCATTCCCTTCCCTTCTGTTTCTCCCGAGAATCCAATCGTGGATCACTACCATGAAAAGGAGGGTTTGGTTTGATGTTTCTATGCTAGGTAAGGTAGCCACAAGGCTACCGCATGCACCAAGGATTTGTTATGTAAAAAGAGGAAATTTCCTCTACTGAATGTCATGATCTAGGGGATTTCAATGGTTATAAATGTTATCGGGGGAAAGGCCTTCTCAACATTGAATGATTGCAAGGGAGGATGGTCCAGGAATTGAAGAGGTAAGGGTTTTGATCCATTGATTGGGTTAACATTTCACTATCAAGACTGCGTGAGGTGCCCACCGTGCTATTATTTATAGGTATCGAATTTTGTTGGAGGTTTTGAGGAGGATGATCATGGTTCAAGGATTTTGAATAGGGTTGCATCTGGTGGTTTGAGTTGTGGCTCATGGCTAGCTATCCATGGCACATCTAGGGATATCATTATCGACCATAATTAAGTTCACTAACAACAATTTCTTGTGTTTACACTTTTGAATGGAACAGGAATAAATGACTTAAGGTGCATCATAAATAAGGTTAGATCCAGGGTCAATCAAAATAGAAATGGATAAGTTATCAATCTTACCTTCTATCTCCACTACCGAGGCTTGGTGATATAGTTGTTGGTATTCTACTGCAACATGCATTTGAGGAATGATTCTTACTATATCATTGATATTAATATCTTCTTGGATGTTATAGGTCCTATTATTGTTGTCCTTCCTATGAGGGCATTCCATGAGAAGGTTCTCCTCTTCACACCCCCAACACCTTAGCATCCATTTTTTCTATTCCATTTCCTTCTCTCCAAGTGATTTTTCTGACTTGATTCCACTCTGCATGAGATAATTTTGTTGGAATCTGCTTCACGTTGGATTACTTGTCTTAGAGTTATTTTCTTGATTCTTGTACTACCAAGGATTAAATCCTTTCTTCCTCTGCTAAGCCTTATCCCTTTTATTTTGCTTCCAAGCGTTGCTGAATTTCAGTCTATTCTTGACTTGTTCATAACAGTTCTTCACCTTACAAATTGTTTCCTCAATAGTTTTTGGCTTGTCAAATTCAATCCTATCTTGGTAGGATAGAGGCAACCCATTGAGAAAATGTTGAATCCTTACCTTCTCATCTTGGATGTATGGGACCTACCGAAATAACTCTAGGAATCTATTTACATAGTCTTCTATGGTCATCTATCCTAGATTTAGTTCATGAAACTCTTTGATATTATTGATACAATATATGATGAAGAACATAAAATATCTAGCAGGAAGTGGTAGAATAATAATTATATATCCATAAAAATATCAGAAGAACATCATAATAACGCCAGAGTAATCACCAGGAAGAACAACTTTATTATGATAGCAATTTTCACTTTCCTCTTCGAGGGGGAAACCTTCAATAGAGAAAATATCTACTAAAATAATATCTAAGACAAAATATCCAATTCTTCCTACTCTTATTTATACTAATTCTACCTTCTAAGGAAACTTCTATAGGAAGATATTTCTAGAAGTGAAAGATTCTATTAGGTCTTCTTACATTGACTTATTCTTCTTTATTTATTAGGCCTTATTAACTAATGTTAACCTTTATTAAATAGAAAACATATCCTACTAACTAATGACCCATGGAGAGGGGTTAGGATTGGATCCTAACATTCCCTCCCCCTTCAAAAGAAGCCTTGTCCTCAAGGTTGTAGGTGCAGAAACTATTGAAGGATGGTTGTGGGTTCCCAGGTCTCCTCCTCTAGTGTTGTGTCCTTCCACTTGGTCAACAATTCAATGATAGTGCAGCCACACAATTGAAATTCATGGTTATTTAGGAATTCTTTTGGTTGGATCTACAAAGAACCTTCTTCGTCTAATTCTAGCAGGATGGTTTGGGCTTTGCAATTCTGTCCCACCACTTTCTTCAGATAGGAAACATGGAACATGGGATGGATTTTGGAAGTAGCAGGAAGGGTCAATTTGTAAGCCACATAACCAATACAATTTATGATCTATTAGGGTCGATAAAACTTAGGTGCCAATTTGTGATCTCCTTGATCTTTGAGATATTTTTTCTTGTAAGGTTGGAGCCTGAGAAACACCTGGTCACCTTCTTTAAAAACCATTTTTTAATGATGCTGGTCTTCTTGTTGCTTCATGCGATTTTGGGCCATGTGGAGATTATCCTTCAGAGCTGCTAGAGTGGTTGTATAACCTTGCAACATTGTATAAATATATTGGACCTTGGATGTGCCAGGAAGATAGGTAGTGACTTTCAGTGGCCTTTGGCCATACACCACTTCATATGGGGTCATTTTAGTGGTCGTATTATAGAAAGTACTATACCACCATTTTGCCAAGGGAAGCCATTGTACCCACTGGTGGTGTTTGTTTGAAGTAAAAAAATGCAAGTAGGTTTCAAAACATTTGTTGACTACTTTTTTTTGGTCGTCAAACTGGGGATGATAAGTTGTGCTCATGTTTAGTTGGGTGCCCTGCAATTTAAAAATCTCTTGCCAAAATGTGTTGGTGAAATTTGGATCACGATCAAAGACAATAGAGGTTGGCATGCAGTGTAGATTGAAAATATGATCAAGGAAGACTTGTGCTATGAGTGTCGGTGTGAAAGGGAGAGGTAAGGTACAAAAATGAGCATACTCGGAGAGGCGATCAACCACCACCATGATGAAAGACTTGTTCTCGACTTTAGGAAGTCCCACTATAAAATCCATGGATATTTCTATCCATAGAGAGGATGGAATGGGTAAGGGTTGTAAGATGCCTGAAAAAATGACCGTTTCACCTTTATTACATTGGAACACCTCACATTCTGTGACAAATTGAAGTATATCCTTCTTCATTCATACCCAAGAAAAATAATGAAGAGCATGAGCATATGTCTTTTGGAAGAGTGAATGACCCACTATAGATGAGGAGTGCAACTCATTTAAGAGCCCGGGATTGAGTGTTGAGGAGGGTGAGAGAACTAGGAGATCCTTATATCAAATAATATTATCTTTCCAAGTGTATCCAGTGGGAGGATTAGGGTTCTCCTGAAGACACTGAATTAATTTGGATGTATTCTAGTGCATTAGCCAATCTTGGCGCACTTCTTCAATCCAATCATGGACCGAAAAGGATAAAGAAAAAAGGGATCCGTCCTCCTCATGTTGTCTTGACAATGCATCAACTACTATGTTATCTTTTACCTTTTTGTATATGATTTCATAATCATAACCCAACATTTTTTTCAACCACATATTTTCTTCTTGGGATGATAGTCACTGCTACAAAAATTACTTTAGGCTATGGTGATCTGTTTTAATATAAAAATGACATCCCAAGAGATATGGTTTCTATGTGTCCACTGCATGGATAATGGATATCATTTATTTTTCATACATAGATCGGACCAGATTGCGACCACTCAATGCTTGGCTAGTAAATTCCAAGGGTCAACCATATTGGGTGAGCATTGCACCTATACTCATGCCTGAAGAATTCAATTCCACCACAAAGGTTTTTTTGAAGTCGAGAGATGCTAGGATAGGGGTAGTGCACATGGACCTCTTTAAATCTATGAAGTCTTGCTCAACAACAGGTGTCCAATGAAATAATTTTTTATTAAGGACGCCAATCAAGGGATTAGCAATTTTTCCAAAATGGTTAACAAATTTCCTGTAATTTCTTGTGATACCAAGAAAACCCCTTAGGAACTTTAAGTTCATTTGTCACGACCATTCTTGCATAGCTTGTATATTTTTGGGGTCCAATTTTACCCCATCTCTGCTGACAATGTGCCCCAAGTATTCCACTTCGTTAGCTCCAAATGAACATTTGGTATTTTTTACAAACAATTGGTTTTCTTGTAGCAAGTGAAGGAATTTGTCCACATGAAGAAGATGGCTATCCCAGGTGTGTCTATAAATGAGATGTCATCAAAGAAAACCAAGACACAATTTTGAAGGTAAGGTTTCAATAGTTTATTAATGAGACTTTGGAAGGTGAATGGAGCATTGCAAAGGACAAAAGGCATGACCAATAATTCATAATGTCCCTCATGAGTTCTGAAGGAATTCTTCAAAATATCTGCCTCCTTCATCCAGATTTGGTAATAACTAGAGAGAAGGTATAATTTGGTGAATACAAAGGCACCTTATAGTTCATCCAAAAAATCATCGATGAAAGGAATGGGAAATTTATCTTTGATTTTCAGTTTATGCAGGGCATTAAAATTAGGGAAAATGTGCCAAGTGCCTTATTTCTTTAAAACCATCATCACTGGTGAAGAATATGGGCTACCACTAGGGTGAATTACCCCTGCCTCCAGTAATTCATGTACCATCTTTTCTATTTCATTTTTCTAAGAAAATGGATATCTGTAGGGACGTACATTGGGGGGTTGATTTACCCAAAGGATAGGGATGTTATGATCATGCTCACCCATGGAAGGAGGTAAGGCTGTAGGAATCTCAAAGATCTTGGGGTACTTTTGCAAAATGAGTTGCAGGATAAAAGGAACTACCTGAGAGGCCTGTTCAGTGACCTGTATGGTATTAAATTGAGAAATCACACCATGGTGGCCTTTCTTCAATAGTTTTTCCATCCTATGAGAGTTGTTGATTTAAAGAGATCCCGATTGGAGACCCCTGAGAGTATAGGGGTGAGATTCTTGGGTGAAGCTCATATATAATTCTTGATAATCCATTATGATCGGCCCAAAGTGAGAATCCATTCCACGCCTAATACAATATCAAAACCACCCATGGAAATAGAGAACATGTGGGTTTTCATATGGTAATCACCCATTTGGAGTTTGAGATTCTCACAACATCCCCCACACTTCATAGTACCACCATTAGCAATGAGGATTTGAAAATTAGAAATAGGGAAGACAAAGCGATGGATCTCATCAACGAGCCTACGATGAATAAAATTATGGATGCTACCACTATCAATAAACACCACAATCGAGTTGTGTTTAATTTATCCCTTGATATTCAATGTCTATGGGGCCAAAATAAATGAGGGTGCATGGCATGAGATGACCGGTTCCACGGATTCCATCGGCATGACAACTGGATATTCGAAAGGATTAATTGGTTGAGTCAGCTCTTGGTCTAAAGCCTCATATGATGGGATGTATTCATAGGAAGAGGATGTTGAGGAATCAATTTGGAAGAATTTTTTTTCTCTACATTTATGCCATTATGCATACTTTTCATCACAATAGTAGAAAAGGCATTACCTATGACATTCTTCCATTTCAGTGGGAGAGACCTTTTGGACACTCAAAGTTTGGGTTGGAGCAGGGGTAGCCCTTGGACGAGGATGGGTGGTAAATGGAGCCTTCAGGGATGGTGCTTGGAGGATGGTCTCTGCTTCCTTGGCTAATTGACATTCCTGCAACCAAGTAGTAGGATGATGCATGTTCACATGAGCCTTGACAACTTCTTTTAAACCACTGATAAAACATTGAAGGTAAAATTCATCAGATAATCCCTCGGTACAAATAGCCAACTATTTAAATATCATGATGAAGTCTGTGACAGATCAAGTTTTGTGCAACTTAGTGAGTCGACCCAAAAATTGTGATTCCCTATCAAAACAGGAACAAACTGCTTTGAGGAACATGTTCCAATTGGGAGGTCTGTGATAACATTTCTTATGCCACTTCCACCACTGCCAACATTCTTGATCCACATACAAAACCCATACATGGAGTTTGGTCTCATCATCTCAAATATCATAAAGGGAGAAGTATTGTTCCATTTGAGAAACCCACCCGGTTGGATTGGAACCATCAAATTTATGCATGTCAACTTTGGGCACTGTTGGGTCTGAGAAATGTCACATTTTTTTATCATATTTTCCTTTCGCCATTCCTCACATTCTATCACTTAATTTAACCATTCATTATACCATTTCCATGAATACATATGGGTTCGCCTTATTATTCTCCAATTTATTTATTTCAAGTATTATAAGAGAATTTAAGATTAAATATTAGAAAAATAACATGTTTTCAGTAATATCTCAAGTTTGGATGAGCTTTGTAATGTGTAGGATTATTTGAAATGATTATTAAAAAAGCTTCTCGAATATTTCCTCCACCATTTCAAGGATTTGAAGATAATTATTCAAGCTAATTCCAAGGAGGAAAATCATGAGAGGATTTGTGAGGATTTGAAGGGATAAGTATTTTGTAATAATGGAAAATTGGTTCAGAGAAAAGTGGATCTATAATTATGAGTTGATTATATTTTTTCCAAAGCACTCATGTATAAATAAGAGGGCTCTCTCCTCATTTGCAAGGGTAGAAAAGTAGTAAGTAGGGAAAGAAATTCATGTTTTTGTAATCTTTAGTCTTGGTTTTGTAATCTTGGAGAAAGGGGTATTTAGCTTTGGTTCATAGTCTTTCCTTTGATTAGTCTTCATGATTTCCATTATCTTGTCATAGTGTAGATTTGATCATTGTGATGTAATAGATTGAAATTTCTTTATTGTTAATCTGAGCTCACACATGTTGTCTTGTCATTTGTTGCTCTTCACATGTTGCTTTTGTTTTATGCAATTTCACATTTCCATAAGAAATTTAATTCCAGTTGTGTGTTTCAGCAATTTAATTCCACTCATGTGTTTCAGTTTCAAACATTAGTTTAGGTTAATTTAGCTTCAATCCTGCATATATTGTGCATGCGCTTCATAAGTTTACAAACTCTTTGGGTAGACAATTAAACTATTGGGCACTTATTAAACAATATTTTCACCCAACATTTTAGCATCATTATCGGGGATCAAACCTAGGTCACCCACGTGACAAGCGGGAATACTCACCACTATACTACAACGACAGAGGGTTGAGTGGAAAATAGTGCCCACCCATTTTTTCTCTTTTATTAAAACAAAATGCTATTTTTCTTTATTTCACCGTTGTAAAGATATATGGGGCTACTTTTAGATTATAAAGCATCTTCGTATTGTCGAGGCCGACTTCCAATCCTCCTTCGTTTCCAACTATTTGCACGAGACCTTCCCCCTAGTTGAATTTCAGGCTCTCTTCTTGGTGTGGGAAATCTTCTTTGTTTCTGCTCTCTCTACCTTTAACTCATTCAGCCAAAAACACAAGAGTACAATACCTTTACCCACCACCATTCTCACAACAACGTAATTTAGCATCACACCTATGATTTGAAGACGTGTGAGCAGTTAATACCATTGGTTCCCCTTCACATGAGCCGCCTACACGCCCACGTGTCCTCTATCATATTTCAGGCTTTATGAATCTTAGGAGGGGAAGGGAATTATGGTGGACCTTTCCCCCTATTATTGGGACATCATACAGAGTAAGGGTTTCTAACCCTCCTGATGCAGGAGCATCCGCAACATCCGGAATACATCATACGAACCAGCGCGAGGAGAAAGAGATTGTACAGCTGGACAAGCCAGCAAACCTTTTTAATTTTGAATTTCACCGTGGTATTGTTGTGTCGCCGTTTACTAAAGGCATTCAAGCTGAGCGCGTTTGTAACCTAATATAGATAAGGAGGCATTAAATATCTTTAATATTGGTAGATAGAAGATTAGACAGTTTTTACTTCCAGGAGGGAAAACGAATATAGGCACCCTCCTTGTGAAAATTGATTATTATTCTTGCATACCAAAAGAGCAGAGCAGAGGACTTGTGAAGAACCTCCATGTACAAACATTGAATTAATAGGAAAGAGCTTTGATTCAGTTTCATGGATGTGTTTGATCTCTGTGTCTTATTGCTATTATGCTTGTGCATGTTTGCTTCTTTGTATGCTTATCTTCTGTATGCTGCATATGTAATTGCATATCAGGTTCGAGACCTGAGAGAATGAGTTTCAATTGTTTCTCTGCTTAGGCCAGGAGATTCCTGCATCGAGTGCAGTTGAATCCTTTCGCATAGAGTGCGTTGAGGAGCCTGAGCAGTTGAACTTTTGTTCTCTATGGCCCAGGGTTATGTTGGGTTGTTCAAGCCGTGCAGGTGAGTGCAGGTTGAAGTTGAGTCTCAGTAGCAAGTCTGAGAAGGGGAAGGTGGAAAGTTGTTTTGAGCACGGAGTGCACAGGATTTAGAAGACTTTGACACTTTCAGAAGTGATTGAAGACCGAGCACAAGGAGCGTGTTCGAAGAACCCTGGAAGGAGTTCGAGTAGAAAAAAAAAACTCAGAAGGGATAGCTCCTTTCGTTCGCTGAAGAAATCGACCCAGCAGAGGTCACACCGGACGAAGGTGGNAAGACTTTGACACTTTTAGAAGTGATTGAAGACCGAGCACAAGGAGCGTGTTCGAAGAACCCTGGAAGGAGTTCGAGTAAAAAAAAAAAACTCAGAAGGGATAGCTCCTTTCGTTCGCTGAAGAAATCGACCCAGCAGAGGTCACACCGGACGAAGGTGGTGGAGTAGAGATCTCTTCATAGGGGAAGAGAATCGACGATCCGAATCGTCGTGCAAGCTCGCGAAGTCCCGTGGATAGTTGGATCTGGAAGAAGGAGCGAGGCGGTTAACCCTCAGGCACAGGGAGGACTATTGGTCATCGCCATCGGTGAATCAGGGTTGGCGAGCACAAGGATCGCAAGCACGTCGAATTCGCGAAGTGCGATCCCCCCGATTTGATCTGATCCATCGATCGCACGAGGGACAGGTGGCATAAACCCGAAACATCAGAGTTTCGGCATTCGGGGTTTCAAACGGAAAGAGACTTGGAGTCGTGGATCCGTGATCCACGAAATCCCGAGGTTGACGGAGCAGAGTGGGACCCTGGAGACCCTAGTGGAGTCCAGGTGGCGCGTTCGCAAGGGATCGGAGTTTCGGCACTTGGAGGTTCGTGTGGCATCAGGTACGCGACGACACAACTGTCGATTTCCCGATAAGGAAATCCCCGACAGAGCGGGAGCGTTGACCGTTGACATCGCGGATCGGGGTTTGGGTTTTCATATTGCATGAGAGGTGCACACAAGGTTCGCGATATCGCGAAACCCGATTTCCCGAGTTCCGAAAGGGAAGATAGACGTGGAGTTACAACTATGGGTAG
>SNQJ01S0024838.1:72708-116575 GCA_010110895.2 Picea sitchensis | reverse complement strand
GGGGGGGGGGGGGTAGAAAAGTAGTAAGTAGGGAAAGAAAGTCATGTTTTTGTAATCTTTAGTCTTGGTTTTGTAATCTTGGAGAAAGGGGTCTTTAGATTTGGTTTATAGTCTTTCCTTTGATTAGTTTTCATGATTTCCATTATCTTGTCATAGTGTAGATTTGATCATTGTGATGTAATAGATTGAAATTTCTTTATTGTTAATGTGAGATCACACATGTTGTCTTGTCATTTGTTTCTCTTCACATGTTGCTTTTCTTTTATGCAATTTCATATTTCCAAGTTGATATAATTTAAGCAATTCAATTCCATTTGTGTGTTTCAACAATTTAATTCCACTCGTGTGTTTCAACTTCAAGCATTAGATTAGGTTAATTTAGCTTTAATCCTGCATATATTTTGCATGTTCTTCATAAGTCTACAAACTCCTTGGGTTGACAATTAAACGATTGGGCACTTATTAAACAACAATATTTTCACCCAACAGGAATGTTATTCCAAGAAGGTGGAGAACCCCAAGGGGAGCGGGAGGACTGAGTATGTGTTGGGATCTAAATATTTCCTAAAGAAAACCTTAGTCTGACATTAATTTTATCAACCGAGGATTTATCTTTTCTCTCAAGATTGTCAGCAAAATCTATGCAGATAAGTTGTAGAGGTTTAAATTGTGTAGATAGTTCATTTACCGTAAATTTGGATTCATCTAAATTACTGTAAAAATCAATCTATTCACACACTAACTAAAAAATACGAAACTAATAAATCAATCAAAAGGAAATATATTCTGAGCAATAACACACCATGAAAAGAAACATCAATTAATTACTGAACTCATTCATCTATCCAAAAACATCAATTTAATCTACAAGAACACCAATGATTCAATCTCTTAAAGAACACTGATTAATTAACCTATTTGAAAGGAAAAATGATCTATTGAGATTTAAGAAGGAACAACAAAAGTGAACTTAATGAAATGAACAACAAATGTTAAATTGACAACAATCAATAATGGAACAACAATCGATAATTTCCAAATAAAACATCTACTCTCTATGAATGGAATGACACAATCAATTCATAATAGAAACAACACATTAATGAATCTATTCTAACTTTTGAAGGAAATATCAACCCACAGAATTACCACAGAGTCGATAAAATTACAGATAAGACAATAGCTCTTGTCAACTGGGCCCACAGTCTTTAGCAGGTACTGTTATGAAAAACTCAGTACGTGGAAATGGTCAAAGCACTTGAAACTTCCATTAATTCCATAATTCATAAATCATTTACAACTGGGTTGTTGTACAGAGTATCAATAATTAAGAGATCGAAATTCTGGTATATCCTCTCTATCGTTCACTCTTCTTTATATATTACAATAAGACAAGTGAATTAAGCTATCCTGAGGATCTAGAGATCCTCGGGATTTCTTTTACTATTTATGAAGATTTCAAGATAAAAGTCAATTTTACCTTGAACTGTTTTGTGCTTGATCTCTTTATTCTTCATTGGTATGTGCATCTTCATGATCTTTTTGATTATCCTCAACTAACAACAATTGTCCATTTCTGCATAAAATCAAAACAATTCAAACCCAAAGTTTGGAAAATATCTAATATCATTTAATATTATTTCCAAAATCTTTTTAATCATTTTCTTCCCTAATTACTTCAAACTAATAGAAAAGTCAGCAAATAATATATCATAAACCAAAGTAACAAGGAGAATATTTATACCTTTTTCTTACCCCAACATACTCCCCAACTTACCTTTTTTCATGTCCTCATGTAAAAAGAGAGTTCATATGCAAGGTAGTGAGACTGTAGGATGGAGAGGTCTCTTCTCTAGACATCCAGAAACCATGCTTACCTTTAAGTTATTCAAAACCATCTTCTTCCTTTTTCTTATGGAGTTCATAAACACTCTAATAACCCTCTAGAGGATACAAAATAATGAGGGATGTGTACCTACATCCAATCCAGAAAGGCTCTACTTCCATGATCATATTGGCATACCTTTCTAATCTGAGAGCAGCTGCTTGAAAATTCCTAAAACCAAATGGTTCCCTGTTTTTTATTTCATTTGAAGAGACACTCCATATTAATATGGTAGCAGAAAGGGATTCTTCTCTAATTTCTCCAAAGTACTGCAGCCCTGAATATACAACATGCCTATGGATGGGAGATAAAAATTCCACAACCTTTTCCCTCTTCATAAATTCTCTATGTTGCATAATGGTGTCAAAGGGTTTATAAGGTTCTCCTATGAACCATAGGTCTAGCCCATTTTCTCTTTTCATAAATACCTTATGTGCCTTGGCCCATCAAAGTTGATTTTTGGCAAAATATAAAAAGGCATAAAACTGGGTATCCCCAATGAATGGATTGGGGTTATCACCTTTAGTTTCTTCTAGAATGAAATTATGAAGATATAATTCACACACAAAGTATTTTACTACATCATCTTGTTCTTTGAAACACGAAACAAAATCAGAGACAGTGGAAAAATTAGAACGTGTTCCTACCCTAATTGTTTTCACTTTTAATAACATATATCGTTCCAATAAAAATAGGGAATAATTATTAGCAGGGGTCCTGCAAGATAATATATCAAAATAAATAGAGAAAATACTTTTGATTTTCTCCAAACCTCCATCCAACTGACTCTGCACCTTATTTACCTTTTCTTTTTCTCTACTGAGATCAACAAAGGTTTAATTTTTAGTTGCTGACATTGCTCAGAGTCATTTGACAATTTTCTGATGCTCTGTTATTCTCACCATTTCATTTCGGCATTGGATTAAGGTCTATTAGCACTGTTCCAATTTTGCTTCCAATCTTCTAATAGTGGCATCCTATTCATAGGAATGAAAAACTTCTTTAGTCTGAACAACTTTTTCTGTTGTTACTGGAGAATCTGTCTGAGTTTGTGTTTCAGCTAATTCCAAGGGGGCATGAAACATTGTTTTTGTTTCAACAGAGTGAGTATGAATTTCCCTTCTAGGAAGTGGATTTCTTCCCTGTATTCTAACTCTCCTAGATTTCTTCTTCCTATAGGATTTGTCAGACTGTTCCAACTACTTCTTAAGTTGTCTAATTTTTCCCTTTAATATGCCAAATTTTTGTTTTAATACCTTTATTTTCTTAACCTTCCTCCTCAATGCCTTATTTTCATGTTCCAGTTTTCTAATTCGGTTATTTCCTTCTTCTGATGTTTCTTTATGTCCAAGGGGAATTTCAAGGTCTTCACAATCTTGATCAATTGACAATTCATTCCCTGTATCCTCTGGGAATCCTTGTTTCTCTAAAGGATTGCTCTCCTTAAACTGAGGCTCTGGTTGTTCTACTACATCAAGAGATTCCCTCATAGGAGAGGATGGCACCTCTATATCAGGATGATAAAAGATAGAGTTTTAAGGAGGAGAGGTTGGAGCTTGTGGTTCTTCTGGGCCGTATGTATCTTCAGTAAGAGACATTCCCAAATTTCCTAACACTTGGGCCATTTCCTCTTCATATATTTCAAAGAAATCATCTTGCTTCCCTACAGGGTTTTCATGTGATGTCTCTTCTATTTGCACAGTCTCTTGAGTGTTTTCAGGTTGTCTTTTCTTTCTACCCTTTCTTCTTTTAACAAAAGGGGTTTTAGGAACATAAGTTGTTCTTTTCCTTTTTGATGTTTCTGCTTGCATACTCTGAGTTTCTTCTTTTGACTGCTCATCTGCCAAATAAATAAGTTATGTTTCAATTTTAGGATGGGTGGCTGGTATTTCTATTTGAGCACTATCCCCCTCTGGCTGGACTACCTCAATTCCTTATGGAGGAATTTCAGGGTGGATTTCTGACTGGGGAACTTATGGATTCTCTAATTGTAAAGGTCTATCGAGCTCAATTAGGTATTCCCACATTATTTTTGCATGCTTTAAGGCCCTGACTACTATTAATTTTACTATCCCATGATGATTGATTACGTTAGAAGGGTCTTTAGATTTTTGAGTTCTTCTAGTGACCTCATGCAAAATGCTATTAAAACAAAATGACAGATTTAATACTAACCATTGTTTTAACACTGCCAATAGCTTGAGGTGGTGAGGTCTAAACATGTCATATCGTCCATCGCATGTAATGTATTTTTTCACCACGACTTCTATCTCTCTCCAAGCTTCACTAAGAGAAGTGGGGTTTAGGCCTTTTCCTTTCTTGTAAAATTCCTCCCCTAGTTCTGCAAAGGATTCCACAGCTTCCTGGAGTGATATGTACTTACTAGTCCATTTTGTTCCTTCATCTGGAAATCCTGTAACCTCGGATATGATGGCGTCAGTGACTGGTATTTTTATGCCCCAAATTATTGATATTTCCCCCTGTATATTTTGGAAGAATGCCAATGCAACATTTGTCTCAAATCCCTGTAGCCTGTTAAAATACTGTGTCCACCCTAAACGGTTTAGAATTTCTCTAGCCTGCTCAGTAACTCACAGCAGTGTAGGTTCACGACGAATAATTTTTCCACCCATATTTTCTACAAGAAAATCAACACAACTATCGTTCCCACCTGTGAAACTTTTCAGACCAACATGTAAAAGAAAGTTACCAGAAATGGTAAAAATTACATAACAACAATGGTATATATAAAAAAAACTATGTAATTTCCCATTATTTGTAATCATTATGGATTACCAATATTTGTGCGTAATTTCCACCCCCCAATGAGTGAAAGGTCGACCTCGATTGATCGTATGTGTGAACGCATTAATGACGGTCAGTCAAGCGATGGATTAATTATTACACCACTGCCACTGGGTAGAACATCCGTTAATAATTTCCAAAGAAACTTAATATTAATCATGAACGATAATCATATCTTTTGTGGAAAGAGCACGCCCAAATACCAATAACAAAGTCTTAAGGAAGAAATTCTGAATATTCCTAATATGTCCAAATTTTATAAGTATGCCACTTGTCATAATTTTTTTATCCTCCCTTGTTTTGAATATAGCAAGAATGATAGCCTCTTATTAAAGAAAGGAAATCTATGAGCACAATAAAAACTTGGTGAATTAATATAAACTTCAATACCACAGGAAAAGCCACTGCTGCCAATAGGCATCTATAGCCTCGACATGGTTTCCATTTAACCCATAGATGAGCCAGTATTCTCAATAAATAATTTGAATAGTCTTTTCCAAAAAAGGCCACTATCCTAGTTTGGTGGCCAGATAACAATAATGCCACTCACTAGATCGTAACAAAGTCAACAATCCGTCTTATGATGATACCTCTTGTCCTTTGACCCTAAATTCCAAAGGCCATTTTCGTGGTGTGGTAGCCATAGTGGGAATGCCACTTATGTTAATCTCTTATGATCGTGGTAGGTTGGCTCATGATGAGACCCCCTATCCTTTTTGAGAGATGGTTTTCTCATTTCTTTTATTATATATATATATATATATAGGATTTATTAAGGGAGGCTCATATACTCCTTAAGAGTGTGGGATGGCGCAATAAGTGTAAGAATGCCACATAAGAAATGTGCCTTAGACTCCTTATTATGATGTGAACGCAAATTATCATTCAAGTATATGTATATATATAGGGAAAAGAAACTAATTATGGTGGTTATGGATCATGAACAATATTAAGATAAATTAGAAGAATCAATTCATAAACAATTTGATAAGGTATGCTAAATATTCCCCAAAAAGAAAATGAGAAATTGTTTCCATGATAATTAGAAGTGATGCCTTTGAAAATTAGTTATTGAAGTTCATACCCAAAGGAATAGCTAAACATATAAGGAGCAGTCATAAAAAAAACACGTGTTGTTGGTGGAAACAAAAATCGTTGCTTTCAAGTGAAAGGAACAACAATAGGAACAACCACAAAGGGAACGATAATCAAAAGCAAAGGGAACGATAGTTGTTGCATTTGGAATTACCCGCAAAGGGAACAACAATCACCACAAACAGAATGACAGTTGTAACGTTTGAATGGACATTACCTGCAAAGGGAACAACAATCGCAAGAAAAGGGAACGACAGTTGTTACATTCGAATGAACGACATTACTCGCAAAGGGAACAACAATCAAAACAAAGGGAACGCAAATTGTTATGTTCGAATGAACGACATTACCCACAAAGGGAACATCAATCGCAACAAAGGGAATGACAATTGTTACGTTTGAATGAACGACATTACCCGCAAAGGAAACATCAATCGCAACCAAGGGAACGACAACTGTTACTTTTGAATGAACGACATTACTCACAAAGGGAACAAAAATCACAACCAAGGGAACGAAAACTGAAGTTTTAGGAAGATGATGATGATATTCAAATTGAACCATCTAATTAATTAATTAGATACCTCCCACATGAAGAAATTTTGTTCTAGCGAATATAGGATTGATTAGTCATCAACTTAATTCATTTCACAATTTTACGGGTAGGTTCACTCAATGATCGAGGGGGGTAACATATATCAGATGGTTTATAGTGTCTTGCAATCATTTCTATTTACTATAGTCACAACCGCACATCTTTTTAGTGCAATTGTCTGAATTTTGCTGTGAAACATGACATATTCATCTCCTGTATAAAAACAAGGTTTATATTTGATGGATTTTTCAAAGTTCAACAAGAGCAATTTGGAGTTTGAATTTGAAGGATATGTAACAGTTAAAATAAAGAAAAGAAAAGAGTGCTAATTATATTCTCATTACAATCATATTTTATACCCTTTCTAGTCTTTGTTCTCAAAATCTCTTTATAGTGTCTTCCCTAGAAAGTAAAAACTTAAAAGATCAATCAAATATTCAAAGAAAAATATATACAGTATGTACAGTGCTGGAAAAAAATAAAAATCATGGAGCTGAAGCTGCTGGGTTACCTTCCCAGCCAGCTAAAATATGAACAGTAGGATCATTACTTACTTCTTGGCGAAATGATTCTTTTGAAAGAGGTTGATGGTAGATCCGTAGTCGATGTCCATTTACCAGAAAAGGAGAACCATACCCGTCAATGGTAACTAGAGTGACAGTGTGATTATCATGGACTTCCTTGATTTCATACGATCCTAGCCACCTTGTTTGCAACTTTCTAGAGAAACCCTGAAATATGGAATCATGAAGAAGCGCCCAATCACCTTTCTGTAATGATTTATTCTTGATATGCTTGTCATGCCACCTAACTCTCTGTTGTTGAATAACAACTGTGCGTTGAAGGGAAAACAAGCATGCTTCATCTAACTCATTGAGCTGCTATATGTGTTGTGTGTGTGCTTCCGTAAGATCCAGTCCAATTTCCTGGGCCATTTTTAGAGTCTTCATCTCAAATTCAATTGGAAATATTGGTTCTTTTCCAAAGAATAGGTGATAAGGAGAGTATCCAGTAGTGTTATGCCATGTCGTGTGATAGGCCCATAAGACATTTGGAAGCTTGGCTACCCAATTTTGACGGTTTGTTGAGATTGTTTTTGTCAATATTGCCTCCAAGACTTTATTGGTACTTTCCACTTGTCCATTTGCCTGGGGGTGGTATGGGGAGGTAACCCTATGTTTAATGTGATAATTGCATAGAGTGGTCGATATTTTATGTGTTGTAAATTGTGACCCTCCATCTGTGATTACTTCCCCGGGTAATCCATAGCATACAAATAGTTCAAAAATAAATTTAATGACTGCTTCCTCAGTTGCATTTGGTAAGGCTATTGATTCTACCCAATTGGTCATATAGTCTATTGCAACTAGTATATAAGATTTTTAGTTTGATTTTTGGTTAAAGGGGCCAAAAAAATCTAGTGCCCATCTCTCAAAAGGTTCCACCACCACTTGTGGTTGTAGGGGAATTTCATCAGCCTTGCCTGGTTGGCCCATCCTCTAATATCTATCACATGTCTAGACATACTTATTTGTGTATTTAAATATAGAGGGAAAATAATAACCCATCTATAAAACCTTATGCCTAGTCCCACGGTTTGCAAAGTGTCTGCCACAGGGCTCATCGTGACACGCCTTCAAGACATCATGAATTTCATCCTATCTGATACATCTTTGGATATGAAGATCAGACCTTGTGTGGAAAATATATCCACCAATCTAGGTGAACCGTGCACTACGCTGAACAATTAATTTCCTTTCTCTTGATGACAAGTGTGTTGGCAATTTCCCAACTGCCAAATAATTCACCACATCAGTGTACCAAGGAATATTAATAGTTACAACGAAAACAATGTTCATTTAGAAATTGGTCTTCGACTGTCAAAGAGTTATCTGTATTGGATATACGAGACAAAAAATATGCAACAAGATTTTCTCTTCCCAATTGGTCCTTAATGGTGATGTTGAATTCCTGCAATAAAAACAACCACCAAGTAACCCGTCCATTAGTAATTGGTTTGTTGGATAAATATTTGATGGAAGAGTGATCAATATACAAAAACATTGGACATCCTATTATGTAATGTCAAAAATTATTAATAGCATGTATAACAACTATAATTTTTTTTTTTGTTACTCTGTAATTTAATTAAGTAAGGGTAAGATTTTTGCTAATAAAGTAAATAACATAAGGCTTCTTGTCTTCTTCTTGTCCAAGGACAATTCCTATAACGACATCGGATGCATCTGAACAGATGTGGAATGGTAAATTCCAGTCTAGTCCTCTCATCACCGGTGTTGTTGAAATTAACCTTTTAAGTTCTGCAAATGCATCATCACACTTATCAGACCACTGAAATTCCACATTACCGGTTAAATCATGTAAAGGTGCAACTATTCTTGAAATATTTTATATGGATCTACAATAATACCTTGCACAACCAAGGAAAATATGTACCTTAGTCTGTGTACGGGGTGTAGGTAATTTAAGGATTACCTCTATCTTTGTTGGGTCTACCTTGATTCCATCTGTAGAAACATAGTGTCCTAGTACCACACCTTCAGTCATCATCATATGACATTTCTCATGACTCAAAAACAACCTAGTAGAAATGCATCTTTCCAGTACCTTCTCCATATTTCTTAAAACCTTATCAAAGTTAGTGACATAAGGGGTAAAATCACCCATGTAATCTTCGATTCCTTCATTAATTAAATCATAAAAGATGCTCAAAATAGATCTATGGAATGTAGTTGGAGCATTACATAACCCAAAAGGTAATAATCGATATGCAAAGGTACCCCAAGGACATGTAAATGTAGTTTTATACTGGTCTATCAGAGCAATCTGAATCTGATTATAACCTCTAAATCCATCTAGGAAAGAGAAAAAATGATTCCATGCTAAAGTATCAAGGACCTGATCTATAAAAGGTAGGGGAAAATGGTCCTTCTAGGTATATTTATTGAGTTCTTTGTAGTCTATACAGATTCACCATTTACCATTCTTTTTAGGGATGATTACCAGTGGGGAGACCCACTGGTTGTCTGAAATAGGATATATGAAATCTACATCCAACAGTTTTTGTAATTCTTCTTTGATAATGTCACTAAGATGAGGGTTTAACCTTCGTTAGGGATGTCGGATGGGTTGGGTATCTTTTTCGATATAGATATGATCCGTACATAGTTGGGGATAGATGCCCTTCGTGTCAGATTATTCCCAGGCAAAATCCTGTTGGTATTTAGAAAGGATATGGATTAATTTTTGTTGTTGTTGGTCATTCAAATTGGCGTTAATATTCAGAAATCTTCCTGTTGCGATTTCATATGCAATGTTGTTATGGACATCAGTAGTGGGAATATGTTGCTCCATCAATTCTTCCAAAGGATCTCCTTGCGCTTCATTATCTAAAATGACTTTGACCATTTGACATGTTGGGTTGCCTATAATAGTTGGGATGTTAATGAGGTTGTTGATCACATCATCTTCTAGTTGGTTTTTGACACCAAGAGATTCTTCTAGTGTGAGAGGAGGGAATATGTTTTCTTCCAGATATCTAGGTGGTTGCAACTGTTGGTGTATGACACAAAGACTTGGTTTAACTGGGGGATACAAGATAAGGTTATTTATAGCACTTCCTCTAGCAATCATCATGTTGCCTGTGCGTCATACTATGTATGCATATGTTGTTGCTAGCCACGATCTCCCTAATATTAACGAGTGTCCATCTAGTCTACTTCTTGGTTTAATAACTAGGAAATCAACTGGGTATTCCCAAGAGTCGACCGAGACTGTTATGTCTTGTAATGTGCCTACTGGTTTAACCATAGATCTATCAACCAATTCTAACCAAGTTGAAGTAGGTTCGTAGGAGGTGATACCCAGGATGTTACAGGTATCGATGTCAGAATATTAATGGCTACCCACAAATCCACCAGTGTATTTGGAAAAGAGTAACCATGTATTTGAACCGTTACCATGGGATTTCCTGGATCTGTGTATTTAACTGGCTCCTTTTTTCCTATAATAAGATTGGATAAAGTTCCTACCACATGAACAGTTGATGGATTCTTAGTTTTCCTTTTGGGCTTTTCCCCACATAATTATTTAATTGTTTTCGCATAAATAGGAATATCTTGTAAATCATGTAGGAGTGGGATTTTAACACATAGATTTTTTAGTTCCCAGGCGATATCAAGGTTCAGATATACATTTGGTTTTTTCTATTATTAGCCTTTCAGGGAACAGGGTAGAAGAAATTGCATCTTTATCAATATTTGGTTGCTCGACTGTGTTTCCCCCCCTACTCTACTTCTTTTGTTATAACCACAGTCGATGGGTTTATTGTTGGTTGTCTATTATGATCATTATCCTATTTTTGATGAATACTAATTTTCTCAGAAGAAACTACATGCCCCAACCTTAACCGAAGCTCGTTGCATCCTACAGAGTTTGTTTCACCTTCCAAATTCTCGACAATTTGCACGAGTTGGATTGGTCTGTTATTAGGATTCGGGTTGGGTTGAGCTAGTAGTTGGGGGCATATTTGAGGTTGGGGATTTTGGGGAAATTGAAGTGGAGCTTGCAAAGTGGGTTGAGCTTGAGGAACCATTCCCATAGGTTTATTGGTCAATCCCATGGGGTGTTGCCAGTTTTGAGTCTAGTTAGGAGATTGGGAAATTGTGCTAGTCCATTGTGAAGGATAGGGACTATTATTTGAATTCTTCCAAAATGGGGTAGAGTACTGTAGATTGGGCCAAGTAGGAGTGGAAACTGATTGATTTGTCCAAGGTGCAACATGATATTGTTGGGATTGCAAGGTGGGGTTAACAAATGGTTGGCCCTGCCATGTATTTCCAGGATTATGTTGTTGATTATATTTTCCAGGAAAGAAAAAAGAAGGATCTTGTAGCGTACCTAGGGGACGAGCCTGCCATTGGCGAGGTTGAGCCATTAGATATACCAATTTTGTTTCTTCTTCTGCTTCTTTAAAGATGTCCTTTAGTCCTAGAAGCGATGGACATTGTTCTATCGCATGATATTTGGCACAGATAACGCAGGTTCGAACCATGTCTAGGGGACATTCCTGTGGACTATGTTTCTTCCTACACCATGGAAAAAATATAGCCAACAACTATTTTTATTTTTCCTGTCTCTGTTTAATCTAGAGAACATCCAATTGCATAGTTAAAGTACCCAAAATGTCAGTTTTAAATTTTTTCAAAAGATTGTCAATTTCTGCTAGGGTGACACTCCCACTAGTAATGTTGCTACTTTTGGTGATGGGGCCTTGTAATCCTGATATAGTTCATGTACTACTGCGTGAAAAAATGATACACAATTGAACAATTTCAGCATACATTTGTTGATAAATATCGCCTTTTCCCGTCAAATTTAACATCTCTACCCATTCATCCTTCATACCTTTTATTAGAGTGGCTTTAAGTACCTCACCTGGCAGTGTACCGTAAGGTGATCTCTACGGGTTATATTGAAATCTTTCAACATATTCCTGTAGTGTTTCATTTTATTTTGCAACCGTTTTAAAGATTTCATCCTTTAAATCCTTGGTTCTACAATAGTCTTGATATTTCGTAAGGAAGGCTTGTTTCATTTCATCCCATGAATTTATAGTTCCTCCCCCTAGTCCCATAAACCATCGTAAAGCTGCTCCTTTGAAAGTGGAAGGAAGTATCTTTAGTTTCCGGGGTTTGGAGGTATAGTCATAACGTCTACACAGGACATCAAATTCGAATAAGAGCGTGTCAGGGTCTTCTGGGATCAATCCATTGAAGGTTGGAAGATTTTGTAGTGAAATGGCTTTCATTGGGGCATTAGAAACCAGATAAACTATTAAATATTCCAAAGTGGTAGTTTGGTTCTAAGGTCGCAACTAATTTTGTTGTTCCATTTGGTCAAAAATGTGCCAATAACCCTCAGGGATTTCTTTGTTTGGGTGTTCTACTCGGGGTGGATGATTACTTGGTCCCTTACGAGGTTTTTCCATGCTACCTATGTCTGGGATTTCAAGTGTTCCTTCTCCTACCAAAATCACAGGAGATCCAAGAATATGTGGTTGTGGGTTTTCCTCAACAACTCCACTGGTCTCCCCTTCTCCTTCTCTTAAATTACAAGAATTTCCCTCGCGTACAGGACTGAAAAGTGGAGTGTGTGTACTTTGGAAACTTTGTTCAGTTCCTTTAGTTCCTCTATGAACCTCAGCATGAGCTATAGTTGGTGAATTTACTGCTTGAGGGACTTAGGTAGAACCTTTTTGAGGTCCAAGCAAGGCTTGAGATTCATCCGTTCGAATAATTTCATCTATAAAAGTGCTCCTTCCAGGGGCCACCGAGCCCTGGGATTCTGTAGTTTTTGGTAAGGGTTTTTGTTTTTCAGGTTATTTCTTCTTAGTCATACACACCGGCATAACTTATATGCACCTATGTAACCTCTATGCATCAGCTGAAGGTAGGTGTTAGCACAAACATTTTACTTGTTGTTTGCACAGGTTCTTACCTTCCATTTTTAATACCTCATCCTTTCAGAGATGCAACCTATACTATCCTTGACAATCTCCCTACCAACGACACCAAAATTTTGGTCTCTAAAGATGTCCTAAAAAAAACCTTATTCCAACATTAATTTTATCAATCGAGGATTCATCTTTTCTCTCAAGACTGTCAGAAAAATCTATGTAGATAAGTTGTATAGGTTTGAATCGTGTAGATAGTTCGTTTACAATAAATCTAGATTCATCTAAATTACTGTAACAATCAAGATCTTCACACACTAACTACAAAATCTGAAACTAATAACTCAATCAACATGCAATATATTCTGAGCAATACCACACCATGAAAAGAAACATCAATTAATTACTAAACTCATTCATCTATCCAAAAACATCAATTTAATGTACAAGAACGCCAATGATTCAATCTCTTAAAGAGCAATGATTAATTAACCTATTTTAAAGGAACACTGATCTACTGATATTTAATAAGGAACAACAAATGTGAACGTAATGAAAGGAACAACAAATGTGAACGTAATGAAAGGAACAACAAATGATAAATTGAAAACAATCAGTAATGGAACAACAATCGATAATTTCCAAGTAGAACATCTACTATCTGCGAATGGAATGACACAATCATTCATAATAGAAACAATGCATTAGTGAATCTAGTCTAACTATTAAAGGAAATATCAACCCACAAAATTACCACGGAATTGATAAAATTATAGATAAGACAGTAGCTCCTGTTGACTATGCCCATGGTCTTCATAAAATACTATTATGAAAAACTCAGTACGCGGAAATGGTTAAAACACTCGAAACTTCCATTAATTCCATAATTCATAAATCATTTACAACTGGGTTGTTGTACAGAGTATCAATAATTAAGAGATCAAAATTCTGGTATATCCTTTGTATCATTCACTCTTCTTTATATATTACAATAAGACAAGTGAATTAAGTTATCCCAAGGATTGAGAGATCCTCATGATTGATTTTACTATTTATGAAGATTTAAAGATAAAAATCAATCTTCCTTTGAACCATTTTGTGCCTGATTTCTTTAGTCTTCAATGGTCTGTGCATCTTCATGATCTTCTTGATTATCCTCAATTAACAACAATTGTCCATTTCTACATAAAATCAAAAAAATTCAAACCCAAAGTTTGGAAAATATCTAATATCATTTAATATTATTTCCAAAAGATTTTTAATCATTTTCTTCCCTAATCACTTCAAACCAATAGAAAAGTCAACAAATAATATATCATAAACCAAAGTAACAAGGAGAATATTTATACCCTTTACTTACCCCAACAATATGTTCATAATGAGAAGAATGAAGTTCTTATGGATTTGGCTCAACATTCTTACCCCTGAAGAGTTGCACAAATTTGTTGTATTGTTGGTCAAGGGTTGGGGTGAATTCATTGTGCAGGGAAGCTATGTTGTTGTCAATTTGTTCTTCCAGGTGGGACACTCTATCCTCCAAGTTTTCTTGGGACTAAGAGCGAGTGGTAGAAATGGTGAAGGCTTAGGTAGAAGCGGAGGTGTTGTGATGGATAAAATGGGCTTAAAATTGATAGGTACCCGGGTGATCAAGAAAAAGAGAGGAATCCAATGGGATAGGTTTCAAGAAAGGAGTCCCAAAGGGGGTTGGGTTTGCAGGAAAAAAAGGGTTAAAATTGAAGGGCACCACTACAATCATAATGACGAGAGGAATTAAATGGGATAGGTCACAAATAAGTGTGTTGACATGCCCATATGTTTTTATTTTATTTTTTATCCTCATGCAGAGTTATACTTCGAACTAAATAATATTGTAGAGGTGGAATGCCCAAATTCTTAACAGGACAAACGATGTAGTAATTTCACAACCCCAATGCATATAGAAAGGTTGCACTATAATATATCTTGTCATTTCTTTTTTTGTTCTGTTCCCAAGGGTTAGGGTTTGCAGGGAATCTATATTCAAGGGTTTTCCATGTGCTATAGGTCTCTTATATACGTGTGGGGTCCAACAATATTATTTGGCCCAATATCTCAGGGCACCAACTAAAGACGCTAGACTTTACCCTTAGTCATACTACCCAACTATTTAGATACTAGAGAGTCACTTCCTGAGTGTTGTTCTCGGTGACACTATAATAGTCAGGCGACCGATTGGTTTATCTACAAAGGGCTTTGTATATAGGTGTTGTCTGATGCACTACCACTCAAAGGGGGACCAACATGGGTTACAAGGGTAGCCAACATATGTGTGTTGAAGAACCACTTGCACTTCCTACATCTATGACTCTTCGATTGTGAGTTTATGCACGTAACGACATATATCTGTAGCTTAAAGATGTCAGAATACGTCTCTACCCTGAAAAACATTTAGCCCACAAGTCTTTCCCTAGAAAGAGATCTAATACCACTTGCAATATTCATGATACAATATATGATGTAGAACAAAAATATCTAGCAGGAAATGACAAAATAATAATGATATATCCTTAAAAATATCAGAAGAACACCAGAATAACACCAGAGTAATCACTAGGAAGATCAACTTTATTATGATATCAATGTTCACTTTCCTCTTCGAGGGGAAAGCCTATAGCAGAGAAAATATCTATTACAATAATATCCAAGACAAAATATCCAATACCTCCCACTCTTATTTATATTAATTCTACCTTCTAAGGAAACTTATAGAGGAATGTCTTTCTAGAAGCAGAAGCTTCTATTAGGTCTTCTCACACTGACTTATTCTTCTTTATCTATTAGGCCTTATTAACTAATGTTGACCTTTATTAAATAGAAAGAATATCCTACTAACTAGTGACCCATGGAGAAGGGTTAGGATCGGATCCTAACATAAGACTTATCCATTTTCTTTTCCTTCCAAGAAATGTTGAATTTGGTCTATAATTAACTTATTCATAATAGTTCTTCACCTTCCAAATTGTTTCCTCAACATTTTTTTGGCTTGTAAAATCCAATCCTATCTTGGTAGGATTTAGGCAACCCATTGAGAAAATGTTGAATCTTTACCTTCTCATCTCGGATGTATGGGACCTATCAAAATAGCTCTAGGAATATATTTACATATTATTCTGTGGTCATCTATCCTAGATTTAGTTCATGAAACTCTTTGATATTACCTTCATAGTACTTTTCTGATAGGTATTTTTACCTAAAATACTTTTCAAAATGATTCAATTTGATTTTCCTTTCACTAATAATTTTCACATTCTTGAGGTCCTCCTACCAAATAGAATCTCGACCATTCATGTTAAAAATGGCCACTCTTTCCTTCATGTTTTTCGAGAAGTCGCATACCTGAAAATACGTTTTTAGTCTTAGAAGCCATGCTTTCTCTTCTTCACCAATATTTACCTCACCACAAAAAGTGGGTGGCTTAGACTTCTTAAATTCTTCCTGCAAGGGATTTATGGAATACTTCTTCTTCTTATGCTTGTGGTAAACATGTTTCATGACATTTCTATATCCTTTGTAAAGAGTAATTGTATCTTTGTCCAAAGAGTTTGTTGACATCTCTTCACCATATGTCTATTCTCTAGTACTATGGTGCCTCTTCCTAGAGGATTTATTCCTACATTACTCATGGATGGTCCTTGATATAGGTCATTTTTAATTTTAGACAAAATCTACAGTAATACAACATTAAATTCATTTTTCTATTCTTGAGATTGAATTAGTCTTTCATTGTCTTCCCTGCAGCTTTGAAGTTTTTCTTTCATAATTCTCAGGGTTTCTTCCATATCTGGGGAAGTCTCATCATTCCTTATTTCATCTGATTCAATCTCTCAGTCATATGATACCTCTTCCATGTTGATAACTTGTCTATCACTAATCACATTAAATATTGAATTCTTTTTCATTTGTGCTAAAACAAGCAAATTAACACATTAGTGTTATTTTATCACGAAATATTTATTTTATTATTGTGTTGGTTCTTGTCCCATAACAGTCTCAAGTTTCAACCACTTCTTTGGTACCATTTATCACATACAAAAACTTCTAAGTAGTATTAAGGAGGTGGGGTAATCAATTTTTTCCTCTGAGTACACAAATTTAAGGTCACATTTGAGCTCATGAATTCGTTCTACTCATCGAGATATTTCCAGTGACTGTAATCTTTCAATATTCTAAGATATGAGTACAAAGTTATGGCCTATTGAAGTTTCCATTAGGGTTTTCTCTCTCTCTCTTTCCACATCATCATCCGTACATGGTCCTACATGTGCTAGATGACATGGCGTTGTATGGGAATCCCTCAAACATATCCCTTCCAGAGACAATTTATTCTCCATTGGTTTATCACAATAGGGAAATTTTTCATCCAAGTTCCACATCGCATCTTACCCAACCTTCTTGTTTCAATTGAAAATTTCTTCATTTGTGGTGTGTCGCATGGGAGAAGTTTTTCTTCTATGTGAAAGGCCACACTTCCTTTTCCATATCTCTTCCTATATTGTTGCAAAATGGTAGCCCTTGCGACCCTATCACATATCCTCCAAACTTTGTGTCACACTTGAAGTTTGTATTCATGCAATATGCCACGTTTTGAACTTCTTTCCTCATGCGATAGAGCTCCCCTTTCCATCATTGCATCACATGAAAATTTGTCTTTATGAGGTGTATTGCATAAAGTTTATCTTTTTGTGATACATCGTGTCGGATGAAGAATTCCTTTGTTGCAACACTACAATTTTTCTCCTTTATCTTTCCTTTCTCTTGCAATGACTTGGATTTCTCCCTCTCTTTATCACATCACTATGAAGTTTTTCTCCTCGCAATGTGTTGCATCCTTGAATTTTTTCTTTTCTACGATAACCTTATTGCACTCCATGAAATATGTGTCATGTGTGGTGTATCACATAAAGTATTCTCTTCATGCAATAAGCCAAGCCTCTACAAAAAAAACTTTAGTCCAAATATTTTCCTTTCCATGCTCTTCCTCATATTGCATGCCAGAAAATATTTTAGGGTGCAATGTGTTGCAACACAAAATTTTAGGGTGCAATATGTCACACCTCACAAAATTTTCCTCAAAGTGAAATCCATTCAAACTCTTCCATGCATCCCCCTGGTCCTGTGGCCTCCAGTTTATTAGACAAAAAAATTATTTATACGATATGGGTTGTATGGAATGAAGAAAAAATCCATGCGACACTCATAATTTACTTAAGTTTTCCTCAAAATTATTGAAAATTATTGAAAATTATTCAATTTTTTTCCTAAGTGTTATCCTCCAAGAAACACACTTCTTCAAGGTCCTCCTAAATTCTCAGAAAGTAAAAAAAGAAGGATCGTAAGGCCTTAAGATAGGATTGAATAGGTATAATTGAGGAAGGCTAGTCTCTTATTTTTAGTTTCTCAAAGAGGATGGCTATGCATCATAGGGTTTTGTGCCTCAAAATAAATGTATTTGTACTTCCAAGATAGGCCTTGGAGTCTAGGGGTACCAATAACCTAAATAATTCATCTTAAACATCATATTCTCTTACACACATCATTTTAATTATTTTTACAAGTTAGCCTTTCAAGTCAAGACATACATAATCCTTTTTCAACATAACAAACATTTGTCTTCTATCAAGAAAAAGTCACAACCCAGTAGATCTGTAGGAACACACACACACACAAATTTATCCAATTAGTAAAATCATCATCAACCATGCTCATTCAAACCATCAGGAGAACTTGGTAATAAACCTCATAGATGCATACAAGAAATTCAAAAGCAAAGGGGGATAAGGAAAACATACAACCTTCATAAAATTTGTCATGATGAGAAGACTGCTTATTCCATTTTCTCACATAGACCTATTTCCAAGAAAAAATGTAGTCTACAAAAATTTAGTTTGTTTGCATGGAATGAGGGAGAAAGAGACATTATACTAGAAGCATTAATCTCTGATAGCTTTAAGGACAATTTTACCTTTAATACCCAACCACACTTACCATCTACTTAAATATATCATGTACAAGGTTTTAACTTGTATATTGATTCCATTACCAACTTAATCTAAGTATACCTCGTTTATGGCCTATCCTGTTTTAAATTTTGCAACAAGGTTTATAGGGGCATCCCTCCCTTACTCATAAATTCATTCCCATCCAAAATAACATATTTACAAATACATGATTTCTCTATGAACAAAATATAGGAGAAACTCATTATATACAACCAAGAAGGATTTTCCACAAACAAAAATGCAACAATATTTCACAAAATGAAATAAGATAAACTATTGTTGAGAATAAAGAGAGCACTTATCTAAACTTGAAGCTATCAAAAAAATCACTAAGGGTGAGCAGTTTTCCACCAAACCATAGGCTCAGTTGCATTGGTGATCTCTACAACTAGTCACCCCCTAGCCAAACCATGATACCACCAGGGTAAATTTTAGGAAAATCTCTAATATAGTATGTGTAATTTAACAACTTCTCAAGGGATGAATTTTTCATGGAATATCAGATATAGATATGATGTGTACATAGTTGGGGATAGATGCCCTTCATGTCATATTATTCTTAGGCAAAATCCTGTTGGTATTTAGAAAGGATATGGATTAATTTTTGTTGTTGTTGGTCATTCAAATTGGCGTTAATATTCAGAAATCTTCCTGTTGCGATTTCATATGCAATGTTGTTATGGACATCAATAGTGGGAATATGTTGCTCCATCAATTCTTCCAAAGGATCTCCTTTCGCTTAATTATCTAAAATGACTTTTAGCATTTGACATGTTGGGTTGCCTATAACAGTTGGGATGTTAATGAAGTTGTTGATCACATCATCTTCTAGTTGGTTTTTGAGCCCAAGAGATTCTTCTAGTGTGAGAGGAGGGCGTATGTTTTCTTCCAGATATCTAGGTGGTTGCAACTGTTGGTGTATGACACAAAGACTTGGTTTAACTGGGGGATACAAGATAAGGTTATTTATAGCACTTCCTCTAGCAATTGTCATGTTGCGTGTGTGCATCCTATGTATGCATATGTTGTTTCTAGACGCGATCTCCCTAATATTAACGAGTGTCCATCTAGTCTACTTCTTGGTTTAATAACTAGGAAATCAACTGGGTATTCCCAAGAGTCGACCGAGACTGCTATGTCTTGTAATGTGCCTACTGGTTTAACCATAGATCTATCAACCAATTCTAACCAATTTGAAGTAGGTTCGTAGGAGGTGATACCCAGGATGTTACAGGTATCGATGTCAGAATATTGATGGCTACCCGCAAATCCACCAATGTATTTGGGAAAGAGTAGCCATGTATCTGAACCATTACCATGGGATTTCCTAGGTCTGCGTATTTAACTGGCTCATGTTTTCCTAGAATAAGATTGAATAAAGTTCCTAATACATGAACAGTTGATGGATTCTTAGTTTTCCTTTCGGGCTTTTTCCCACATAATTATTTAATTGTTTTCGCATAAATATGAATATCTTGTAAATCATGTAGGAGTGGGATTTTAACACATAGATTTTTTAGTTTCCAAGCGATATCAAAGTTGGGATATACATCCAATTTTTCTATTATTATCCTTTCAGGGAACGGGGGAGAAGAAATTGCATCTTTATCAGTATTTGGTTGCTTGACTGTGTTTCTCCCCCTGCTCTACTTCTTTTGTTATAACCACAGTCGATGGGTTTATTGTTGGTTGTCTATTATTCTCGTTCTCCTGTTTTTGATGAATACTATTTTTCTTAGAAGAAAATACATGCCCCAACCTTAACTGAAGCTCGTTGCATCCCACAGATTTTGTTTCACCTTCCAAATTCTCGAAAATTTGCACGAGCTGGATTGGTCTATTATTAGGATTCGTGTTGGGTTGAGCTGGTAGTTGGGGGCATATTTGAGGTTGGGGATTTTGGGGAAATTGAAGTGGAGCTTGCAAAGTGGGTTGAGCTTGAGGAACCATTCCCATAGGTTTATTGGTCAATCCCATGGAGCGTTGCGAGTTTTGAGTCTATTTAGGATCTTGGGCAATTGTGCTAGTCCATTGTGAAGGATAAGGACTATTATTTGAATTCTTCCAAAATGGGGTAGAGTACTGCAGGTTGGGCCAAGTAGGAGTGGAAACCGATTGATTTGGCCAAGGTGCAACATGATATTGTTGGGACTGCAAGGTGGGGTTAACAAATAGTTGGCCTTGCCATGTATTTCCAGGATTATGCTATTGATTATATTTTCCAGGAAAGAAAGAAGAAGGATCTTGTAGCGTACCTAGGGGACGAGCTTTCCATTGGTGACATTGAGCCATTATATATACCGATTTTGTTTCTTCTTCTTCTTCTTTAAAGATGGCCTTTAGTCCTGGAAGCGATGGACATTGTTCTATCGCATGATATTTGGCACAGATAGCGCAGGTTCGAACCATGTCTAGGGGACATTCCTGTGGACTATGTTTCTTCCAGAACCATGGAAAAAATAGAGCCAACGACTGTTTTGATTTTTCTTGTCTTTGTTTAACCTGGAGAACATCCAATTGCGTGGTTAAAGTACCCAAAATGTCTGTTTTAAATTTTTTCAAAAGATTGTCAATTTTTGCTAGGGTGACACTCCCACTAGTAATGTTGCTACTTCTGGTGATGGGGCCTTGTAATCATGATATAGTTCATGTACTATTGCGTGAACAAATGATACACAATTGAACAATTTTAGCACACATTTCTTGATAAATATCTCCTTTTCCCATCAAATTTAACATCTCTACCCATTCATCCTACATACCTTTTATTAGAGTGGATTTAAGTACCTCACCTAGCAGTGTACCATAAGGTGATCTTTGTAGGTTATATTGAAATCTCTCAAGATATTCCTGTAGTGTTTCATTTTATTTTTCAATCGTTTTACAGATTTCATCCTTTAAATCCCTGATTCTACAATAGTCTTGATATTTCGTAAGGAAGGCTTGTTTCATTTCATCCCATGAATTTATAGTTCCTCCCCCTAGTCCCATAAACCATCGTAAAGCTGCTCCTTTCAAAGTGGAAGGAAGTATATTTAGTTTCTGGGGTTTGGAGGTATAGTCATAATGTCTACACAGGACATCAAATTCGAATAAGAGCATGTCAGGGTCCTCTGGGATCAATCCATTGAAGGTTGGAAGATTTTGTAGTGGAATGGATTTCATTGGGGCATTAGAAACCAGATAAACTATTAAATATTCCAAAGTGGTAGTTTGGTTCTAGGGTCGCAACTAATTTTGTTGTTCCATTTGGTCAAAAATGTGCCAATAACCCTCAGGAATTTCTTGGTCTGGGTGTTCTACTCAGGGTGGATGATTACTTGGTCCCTTACGAGGTTTTTCCACGCTACCTATGTCTAGGATTTCAGGTGTTCCTTCTCCTACAAAAATCATAGGAGATCCAAGAATAGGTGGTTGTGGGTTTTCCTCAACAACTCCACTGGTCTCCCCTTCTCCTTCTCTTAAATTACAAGAATTTCCCTCACCTACAGGACTGAAAAGTGGAGTGTGTGTACTTTGGAAACTTTGTTCAGTTCCTCTATGAAAATCAGCATGAGCTGCAGTTGGTGAATTTACTGCTTGAGGGACTCAGGTAGAACCTTTTTGAGGTCCAACCGAGGCTTGAGATTCATCCTTTCGAATAATTTCATCTATAAAAGTGCTCTTTCCAGGGGCCACCGAGCACTGGGATTTTGTAGTTTTTGGTAAGGGTTTTTTTTTTTTTAGGTTATTTCTTCTTAGTCATACATACCAGCGTAATGTATATGCATAGGTTCGTACCTTCCATTTTTAATACCTCATCCTTTTAGATACGTAAACTATACTATCGTTGACAATCTCTCCACCAATGACAGCAAAATTTTGGGCACTAAAGATGTCCTAAAAACAACCTTATTCTAACATTAATTTTATCAACCGAGGATTCAACTTTTCTCTCAAGATTGTCAGTAAAATCTATGCAGATAAGTTGTATAGGTTTGAATCGTGTAGATAGTTCATTTACAATAAATCTAGATTCATCTAAATTACTGTAACAATCAAGATCTTCACACACTAACTACAAAATCTGAAACTAATAACTCAATCAACATGAAATATATTCTGAGCAATAACACACCATGAAAAGAAACATCAATTAATTACTAAACTCATTCATCTATCAAGAAACATCAATTTAATGTACAAGAACACCAATGATTCAATCTCTTAAAGAACAATGATTAATTAACCTATTTTAAAGGAACACCGATCTACTGATATTTAATAAGGAACAACAAATGTGAACGTAATGAAAGGAACAACAAATGATAAATTGAAAACAATCAGTAATGGAACAACAATCGATAATTTCCAAATAGAACATCTACTATCTGCGAATGGAATGACACAATCATTCATAATGGAAACAATGCATTAATGAATCTAGTCTAACTGTTGAAGGAAATATCAACCCACAAAATTACCACAGAATTGATAAAATTATAGATAAGACAGTATCTCCTGTCGACTATGCCCATGGTCTTCAGACAATACTATTATGAAAAACTCAGTACGCGGAAATGGTCAAAACACTCGAAACTTCCATTAATTCCATAATTGATAAATCATTTACAATTAGGTTGCTGTACAGAGTATCAATAATTAAGAGATCGAAATTTTGGTATATCCTTTGTATCGTTCACTCTTCTTTATATTTTACAATAACACAAGTGAATTAATCTATCCCGAGGATTGAGAGATCCTCATGATTGATTTTACTATTTATGAAGATTTAAAGATAAAAATCAATCTTCCTTTGAACCATTTTGTGCCTGATTTCTTTAGTCTTCAATGGTCTGTGCATCTTCATGATCTTCTTGATTATCCTCAATTAACAACAATTGTCCATTTGTGCATAAAATCAAAACAATTCAAACCCAAAGTTTTGAAAATATCTAATATCATTTAATATTATTTCAAAAAGCTTTTTAATCATTTTCTTCCCTAATCACTTCAAACCAATAGAAAAGTCAGCAAAAAATATATCATAAACCAAAGTAACAAGGATAATATTTATACCCTTTTCTTACCCCAACAATATGTTCATAATGAGAAGAATGAATTTCTTATGGATTTGGCTCAACATTCTTACCCTTGAAGAGTTGCACCAATTTGTTGTATTGTTGGTCAAGGGTTGTGGTGAATTCATTGTGGAGGGAAGCTATGTTGTTGTCAATTTGTTGTTCCAGGTGGGACACTCTATCCTCCAAGTTTTCTTGGGACTAAGAGAGAGTGGTAGGAATGGTGAAGTCTTAGGTAGAAGCGGAGGTGTCGAGATGGATAAAATAGGCTTAAAATTGATAGGTACCCGGGTGATCAAGAAAAAGAGAGGAATCCAATGGGATAGGTTTCAAGAAAGGAGTCCCAAAGGGGGTTGGGTCTACAGGAAAAAAGGGTTAAAATTGATGCGTACCACTACAATCATAATGAGGAGAGGAATTAAATGGGATAGGTAAAAAATAAGGGTGTTGACATGCCCATACGTTTATTTTTTATTTTTTATCCTCATGCAGAGTTATACTTCGAACTAAATAATATTGTAGAGGTGGAATGCCCAAATTCTTAACAGGACAAAAGATGTAGTAATTTCACAACCCCAATGCATATAGAAAGGTTTCACTATAATATATCTTGTCATTTTTATTTTTATTTTGTTCCCAAGGGTTAGGGTTTGCAGGGAATCTATATTCAAGGATTTTCCATGTGCTATAGCTCTCTTATATATGTGTGGGGTCCAACAATATTATTTGGCCCAATATCTTAGGGCACCGACTAATGAGGCTAGACTTTACCCTTAGTCGTACTACCCAACTACCCAGATACTAGAGAGTCACTTCCCGAGTGTTGTTCTCGGTGACACTATAATAGTGAGGCGACCGATCGATTTATCTACAAAGGGATTTGTATATAGGCATTGTCCGATGCACTACCACTCAAAGGGGTACCAACATGGGTTACAAGGGTAGCCAACATATGTGTGTTGAAGAACCACTTGCACTTTGTACGTTTATGAGTCTTTGATTGTGAGTTTATGTGCGTAACAACATATATCTATAGCTTAAAGATGTCGGAATACGTCTCTACCCTGAAAAACATTTAGCCCAGAAGTCTTTCCCTGGAAAGAGATCTGATACCACTTGCAATATTCATGATACAATATATGATGGAGAACAAAAATATCTAGCAGGAAATGACAAAATAATAATGATATATCCAGAAAAATATCATAAAAACACTAGAATAACACCAGAGTAATCACCAAGAAGATCAACTTTATTATGATAGAAATGTTCACTTTCCTCTTCGAGGGGAAAGCCTATAGCAGAGACAATATCTATTAAAATAATCTCCAAGACAAAATATCCAATACCTCCCACTCTTATTTATATTAATTCTACCTTCTAAGGAAACTTCTAGAGGAAGATCTTTCTAGAAGCAAAAGCTTCTATTAGGTCTTCTTACATTGACTTATTCTTCTTTATCTATTAGGCCTTATTAACTAATGTTGACCTTTATTAAATAGAAAACATATCCTACTAACTAGTGACCCATGGAGAGGGGTTAGGATCGGATCCTAACATAAGCCTTATCCATTTTCTTTTCCTTTTAAGAAATTTTGAATTTTGGTCTATAATTGACTTCTTCATAATAGTTCTTCACCTTCTGAATTGTTTCCTCAACATTTGTTTGGCTTGTAAAATCCAATCCTATCTTGGTAGGATTTAGGCAAGCCATTGAGAAAACGTTAGATCTTTACCTTCTCATCTCAGATGTATGGGACCTATCAAAATAGATCTAGGAATATATTTACATATTATTATGTGGTCATCTATCCTAGATTTAGTTCATGAAACTCTTTGACATTACCTTCATAGTACTTTTCTGATAGGTATTTTTTCCTAAAATACTTTTCAAAATGATTCAATTTGATTTTCCTTTCACTAATACTTTTCACATTCTTGAGGTCCTCCCACCAAATACAAGCTCGACCATTCATGTTAAAAATGGCCACTCTTTCCTTCATGTTTCTCGAAAAGTCGCATACCTAAAAATACGTTTTTAGTTTTAGAAGTGATGCTTTCTCTTCTTCACCAATATTTACCTCACCATAAAAAGTGGGTGGCTTAGACTTCTTAAATTATTCCTGCAAGGGATTTATGGAATACTTCTTCTTCTTATGCTTGTGGGAAACATGTTTCATGACATTTCTATATCCTTTGTAAAGAGTAATTGTATCTTTGTCCAAACAGTTTGTTGACATCTCTTCACCATATGTCTATTCTCTAGTACTATGGTGCCTCTTCCTAGAGGATTTATTCCTACATTACTCATGGATAGTCTTTGATATAGGTGATTTGTAATTTTAGACAAAATCTACAGTAATACAACATTAAATTCATTTTTATATTCTTGAGATTGAATTAGTCTTTCATTGTCTTCCCTGCGGCTTTGAAGTTTTTCTTTCATAATTCTCAGGGTTTCTTCCATATCTGGGGAAGTCTCAACATTCCTTATTTCATCTGATTCAATCTCTCAGTCATCTGATACCTCTTCCATGTTGATAACTTGTCTATCACTAATCACATTAAATCTTGAATTCTTTTTCATTTGTGCTAAAACAAGCAAATTAACCCATTAGTGTTATTTTATCACGAAATATTTATTTTATTATTGTGTTGGTTCTTGTCCCATAACAGTCTCAAGTTTCAACCACTTCTTTGGTACCATTTATCACATACCCAAACTCCTAAGTAGTATTAAGGAGGTGGGGTAATCAATTTTTTCCTTCGAGTACACAAATTTAAGGTCACATTTGAGCTCATGAATTCGTTTTACTCATTGAGATATTTCCAATGAATGTAATCTTTCAATATTCTAAGATATGAGTACAAAGTTATGGCCTATTGAAGTTTCCATTAGGGTTTTATCTCTCTCTTTCCACATCATCATCTGTACATGGTCCTACATGTGCTAGATGACATGGCATTGTATGGGAATCCCTCAAACATATCCCTTCCTGAGACAATTTATTCTCCATTGGTTTATCACAATAGGGAAAGTTTTCATCCAAGTTCCATGTCACATCTTCCCCAAGCTTCTTGTTTCAATTACAAATTTCTTCATTTGTGGTGTGTCGCATGGGAGAATTTTTTCTTCCATGTGAAAGGCCACACTTCCTTTTCCATATCTCTTCCTATATTGTTGTGAAATGGTATCCGTTGCGACCCTATCACATATCCTCCAAACTTTGTGTCACACTTGTAGTTTTTATTCATGCAATATGCCATGTTTTGAACTTCTTTCCTCATGCGATAGACCTCCCCTTTCCGTCATTGCATCACATGAAAAGTTGTCTTTATGAGGTGTATTTCATAAAGTTTATCTTTTTGTGATACATCATGTCGGATGAAGAATTCCCTTGTTGCAACACTACAATTTTTCTCCTTTATATTTCCTTTCTCTTTCAATGACTTGGATTTCTCCCTCTCTTTATCACATAACTATGAAGTTTTGCTCCTCACAATGTGTTGCATCCTTGAAATTTTTCTTTTCTGCGATAACCTTATTGCACTCCACGAAATATGTGTCCTGTGTGGTGTATCGCATGAAGTATTCTCTTCATGCAATGAGCCAAGCCTCTACAAAAAAAACATTAGTCCAAATATTTTCCTTTCCATTCTCTTCCTCATATTGCATGATAGAAAATCTTTTAGGGTGCGATGTGTTGCAACACAAAATTTTAGGGTGCAATATGTCGCACCTCACAAAATTTTCCTCAAAGTGAAATCCATTCAAACTCTTCCATGCATCCCCCTGGTCCTGTGGCCTCCACCTTATCAGACAAAAAAATTATTTATACGATATGGGTTGTATGGAATGAAGAAAAACTCCATGCGACACTCATAATTTACTTAAGTTTTCCTCAAAATTATTCAATTTTTTTCCTAAGTGTTATCCTCCAAGAAACACACTTCTTCAAGGTCCTCCTAAATTCTCCCAAAGTAAAAAAAGAAGGGATCGTAAGGCCTTAACATAGGATTGAATAGGTATAATTGAGGAAGGCTAGTCTCTTATTTTTAGTTTCTCAAAGAGGATGGCTATGCATCCCAGGGTTTTGTGCCTCAAAATAAATGTATCTGTACTTCCAAGATAGGCCTTGGAGTCTAGGGGTACCAATAACCTAAATAATTCATCTTAAATATCATATTCTCTTACACACATAATTTTAATTAGTTTTACAAGTTATCCTTTCAACTCAAGACATATATAATACTTTTTCAACATAACAAACATTTGTCTTCTATCGGGGAAAAGTCACGGCCCGGTAGATCTGTAGGAACACACACACACACACAAATTTATCCAGTTAGTAAAATCATCATCAAACATGCTCATTCAAACCATCAGGATAACTCAATAATCAACCTCATAGATGCATAAAAGAAATTCAAAAGAAAAGGGGGATAAGGAAAAAATACAACCTTCATAAAATTTGTCATGATGAGAAGACTGCTTATGCCATTTTCTCACATAGACCTATTTCCAAGAAAAAATGTATTCACAAAAATTTAGTTCATTTGCATGGAATGAGGGAGAAAGAGACATTCCCACAACATTATACTAGAGGCATTAATCTCCGATAGCTTTAAGGACAATTTTACCTTTAATACCCAACCACACTTACCATCTACGTAAATATATCATGTACAAGGTTTTAACCTATATATTGATTCCATTACCAACATACTCTAAGTATACCTCATTTATGGCCTATCCTTTTTTAAATTTTGTAACAAGGTTTATAGGGGCATCCCTCCCTTACCCATAAATTCATTCCCATGAAAAATAACATATTTACAAATACATGATTTCTCTATGAACAAAATATAGGAGAAACTCATTATATACAACCAAGAAGGATTTTCCACAAACAAAAATGCAATGATATTTCACAAAATGAAATAAGATAGACCATTGTTGTGAATAAAGAGAGCACTTATCTGAACTTGAAGCTATAAAAAAACTCACTGGGTTGAGCAGTTTTCCACCAAACCGTAGGCTCAGTTGCATTGGTAATCTCTACAACTAGTCACCCCCTAGCCAAACCATGATACCACCAGGGTAAATTTTAGGAAAATCTCTAATATAGTATGTGTAATTTAACAACTTCTCAAGGGATGAATTTTTCATGGAATATCAGATATAGATACAGATATAGATATGATGTGTACATAGTTGGGGATAGACGCCCTTCATGTCAGATTATTCTTAGGCAAAAGCCTGTTGGTATTTAGAAAGGATATGGATTAATTTTTGTTGTTGTTGGTCATTCAAATTGGCATTAATATTCAGAAATATTCCTAGTGCGATTTCATATGCAATGATGTTATGGACATCAGTAGTGGGAATATGTTGCTCCATCAATTCTTCCAAAGGCTCTCCTCGTGCTTAATTATCTAAAATGACTTTGAGCATTTGACATGTTGGGTTGCCTATAACAGTTGGGATGTTAATGAAGTTGTTGATCACATCATCTTCTAGTTGTTTTTTGAGCCCAAGAGATTCTTCTAGTGTGAGAGGAGGGCGTATGTTTTCTTCCAGATATCTAGGTGGTTGCAACTATTGGAGTATGACATGAAGACTTGGTTTAACTGGGGGAGAGAGGATAAGGTTATTTATAGCACTTCCTCTAGCAATCATCATGTTGCATGTGCAACATCCTATGTATGCATATTTTTTTTCTAGCCACGATCACCCTAATATTAACGAGTGTCCATCTAGTCTACTTCTTGGTTTAATAACTAGGAAATCAACTGGGTATTCCCAAGAGTCGACCGAGACTGCTATGTCTTGTAATGTGCCTACTGGTTTAACCACAGATCTATCAACCAATTGTAACCAATTTGAAGTAGGTTCGTAGGAGGTGATACCTGGGACGTTATAGGTATCGATGTCAGAATATTGATGGCTACCCACAAATCCACCAGTGTATTTGGGAAAGAGTAATCATGTATCTGAACCGTTACCATGGGATTTCCTGGGTCTGCGTATTTAACTGGCTCCTGCTTTCCTAGAATAAGATCGAATAAAGTTCCTACCACATGAACAGTTGATGGATTCTTAGTTTTCCTTTCGGGCTTTTTGCCACATAATTATTTAATTGTTTTCTCATAAATAGGAATATCTTATAAATCATGTACGAGTGGGATTTTAACACATAGATTTTTTAGTTCCCAGGCGATATCAAAGTTGGGATATACATCCATTTTTTCTATTATTATCCTTTCAGGGAATAGGGGAGAAGAAATTGCATCTTTATCCGGATTTGGTTGCTCGACTGTGTTTTCCTCCCTGCTCTACTTCTTTTGTTATAACCACAGTCGATGGGTTTATTGTTGGTTTTCTATTATTCTCGTTCTCCTCTTTTTGATGAATACTATTTTCCTCAGAAGAAACTACATGCCCCAACCTTAACCGAAGCTTGTTGCATCCTACAGATTTTGTTTCACCTTCCAAATTCTCGACAATTTGCACGAGCTGGATTGGTCTGTTATTAGGATTTGGGTTGGGTTGATCTGGTAGTTGGGGGAATATTTGAGGTTGGGGATTTTGGGGCAATTGAAGTGGAGCTTGCAAAGTGGGTTGAGCTTGAGGAACCATTCCCATAGGTTTATTGGTCAATCCCATGGGGTGTTGCCAGTTTTGAGTCTACTTAGGAGCTTGGGCAATTGTGCTAGTCCATTGTGAAGGATAGGGACTATTATTTGAATTCTTCCAAAATGGGGTAGAGTACTGCAAGTTGGGCCAAGTAGGAGTGGAAACCGATTGATTTGGCCAAGGTGCAACAGGATATTGTTGGGACTGCAAGGTGCGGTTAACAAATGGTTGGCCCTGCCATGTATTTCTAGGATTATGTCGTTGATTATATTTTCTAGGAAAGAAAGAAGAAGGATATTGTAGCATACCTAGGGGACGAGCCTGCCATTGGCGACGTTGAGCCATTAGATATATCGATTTTGTTTCTTCTTCTACTTCTTTAAAGATGGCCTTTAGTCCTGGAAGCGATGGACATTGTTCTATCACATGATATTTGGTGCATATAGTGCAGGTTTGAACCATGTCTAGGGGCCATTTCTATGGACTATGTTTCTTCCTGCACCGTGGAAAAAATATAGCCAACGACTATTTTGATTTTTGTTGTCTCTATTTAACCTGGAGAACATCCAATTGCGTAGTTAAAGTACCCAAAATGTCAGTTTTAAAATTTTTCAAAAGATTGTCAATTTCTGCTTGGGTGACACTCCCACTAGTAATGTTGCTACTTCTGGTGATGGGGCCTTGTAATCTTGATATAGTTCATGTACTACCACGTGAATAGCTGATACACAATTGAACAATTTCAGCATACATTTCTTGATAAATATCGCCTTTTCCCATCAAAATTAACATCTCTACCCATTCATCCTTCATACATTTTATTAGAGTGGCCTTAAGTACCTCACTTGGCAGTGTACCATAAGGTGATCTCTGCAGGTTATATTGAAATCTTTCAACATATTCCTCTAGTGTTATATTTTATTTTTCAACCGTTTTAAATATTTCATCCTTTAAATCCCGGGTTCTACAATAGTATTGATATTTTGTAAGGAAGGCTTGTTTCATTTCATCCCATGAATTTATAGTTCCTCCCCCTAGTCCCATAAACCATCGTAAAGCTTCTCCTTTCAAAGTGGAAGGAAGTATCTTTAGTTTCCAGGGTTTGGAGGTATAGTCATAACATCTACACAGGACATTAAATTCGAATAAGAGTGTGTCAGGGTCCTCTGGGATCAATCCATTGAAGGTTGGAAGCTTTTGTAGTGGAATGGATTTCATTGGGGCATTAGAAACCAGATCAACTATTAAATATTCCAAAGTGGTAGTTTGGTTCTAGGGTCGCAAATAATTTTGTTGTTCCATTTGGTCAAAAATGTGCCAATAACCCTCAAGGATTTATTGGTCTGGGTGTTCTACTTAGGGTGGATGATTACTTAGTTCCTTATGGGGTTTTTCCAGGCTACCTCTGTCTGGGATTTCAGGTGTTCCTTGTCCTTCCAAAATCACAGGAGATCCAAGAATAGGTGGTTGTGGGTTTTCCTCAACAACTCCACTGGTCTCCCCTTCTCCTCTTAAATTACAAGAATTTACATTGCCTACAGGACTGAAAAGTGGAGTGTGTGTACTTTGGAAACTTTGTTCGGTTCTTTCAGTTCCGCTATGAACCTCAGCATGAGCTACAGTTGGTGAATTTATTGCTTGAGGGACTTAGGTAGAACCTTTTTGAGGTCCAACCGAGGCTTGAGATTCATCCGTTCGAATAATTTCATCTATAAAAGTGCTCCTTCCAGGGGCCACCAAGCCCTGGGATTTTGTAGTTTTTGGTAAGGGTTTTTGTTTTTCAGGTTATTTCTTCTTAGTCATACACACCGGCGTAACTTATATGCACCTATGTAACCTCTATACATCAGTTGAAGGTAGGCATTAGCACAAACATTTTACTTGTTGTTTGTACAGGTTCTTACCTTCCGTTTTTAATACCTCATCCTTTAAGAGACGCAACCTATACTATCCTTGATAATCTCCCCACCAATGACGCCAAAATTTTGGGCTCTAAAGATGTCCTATAAACAACCTTAGTCTGACATTAATTTTATCAACCGAGGATTCATCTTTTCTCTCACGATTGTCATCAAAATCTATGTAGATAAGTTGTATAGGTTTGAATCATGTAGATAGTTCGTTTACAATAAATCTAGATTCATCTAAATTACTGTAACAATCAAGCTCTTCACACACTAACTACAAAATCTGAAACTAATAACTCAATCAACATGCAATATATTTTGAGCAATAACACACCATGAAAAGAAACATCAATTAATTACTTCAAACCAATAGAAAAGTCAGCAAAGAATATATCATAAACCAAAGTAACAAGGAGAATATTTATACCCTTTTCTTACCCCAACAATATGTTCATAATGAGAAGAATGAATTTCTTATGGATTTGGCTCAACATTCTTACCCCTGAAGAGTTGCACCAATTTGTTGTATTGTTGGTCAAGGGTTGTGGTGAATTCATTGTGGAGGGAAGCTATGTTGTTGTCAATTTGTTTTTCCAGGTGGGACACTCTATCCTCCAAGGTTTCTTAGGACTAATATCGAGTGGTAGGAATAGTGAAGGCTTGGGTAGAAGCGGAGGTGTCGAGATGGATAAAATGGGCTTAAAATTGATAGGTACCCGGGTGATCAATACAAAGAGAGAAATCCAATGGGATAGGTCTCAAGAAAGGAGTCCCAAAAGGGGTTGGGTCCGCAGGAAGAAAGGGTTAAAATTGGAGGGTACCACTACAATCATAATGAGGAGAGGAATTAAATGGGATAGGTCACAAATAAGGGTGTTGACATGCCCATACGTTTTTTTTATTTTTTATCCTCATGCAGAGTTATACTTTGAACTAAATAATACTGCAGAGGTGGAATGCCCAAATTCTTAACAGGACAAAATATGTAGTAATTTCACAACCCCAATGCATATAGAAAGGTTGCACTATAATATATCTTGTCATTTATTCTTTTGTTTTGTTCCCAAGGGTTACCGTTTGGAGGGAATCTATATTCAAGGGTTTTCCATGTGCTATAGCTCTCTTATATATGTGTGGGGTCCAACAATATTATTTGGCCCAATATCTCAGGGCACCAACTAAGGAGGCTAGACTTTACCCTTAGCCATACTACCCAACTACCCAGATACTAGAGATTCACTTCCCGAGTGTTGTTCTCAATGACACTATAACAGTCAGGCAACCGATCGGTTTATCTACAAAGGGATTTGTATATAGGTGTTGTCTAATGCACTACCACTCAAAGGGGTACCAACATGGGTTACAAGGGTAGCCAACATATGTGCGCTTAAGAACCACTTGCATTTCCTACATCTATGACACTTCGATTGCGAGTTTATGTGCGTAACGACATATATCTGTATCTTAAAGATGTTGGAATACATCTCTACCCTAAAAAAACATTTATCCCACAAGTCTTTCCTAGAAAGAGATCTGATACCACTTGCAATATTCATGATACAATATATGATGCAGAACAAAGATATCTAGCAGGAAATGACAAAATAATAATGATATATCCTTAAAAATATCATAAGAACAGCAGAATAACACAAGAGTAATCACCAGGAAGATCAACTTTATTATGATAGAAATTTTCACTTTCCTCTTTGAGGGGGAAGCCTATAGCAGATAAAATATCTATTACAATAATCTCCAAGACAAAATATCCAATACCTCCCACTCTTATTTATATTAATTCTACCTTCTAAGGAAACTTCTAGAGGAAGATATTTCTAGAAGTAGAAGCTTCTATTAGGTCTTCTTACATTGACTTATTCTTCTTTATCTATTAGGCCTTATTAACTAATGTTGACCTTTATTAAATAGAAAACATATCCTACTAACTAGTGACCCGTGGAGAGGGGTTAGGATCGTATCCTAACATAAGCCTTATCCTTTTTCTTTTCCTTCCAAGAAATGTTGAATTTTGGTCTATAATTGACTTGTTCATAATAGTTCTTCACCTTCCGAATTGTTTCCTCAATAATTTAGACTTATACTTCCTTAATTCTCCATAGCATAATTTAGACTTAGACTTCCTTAATTCTCCTTAATTCTCCATAGCATAATTTAGACTTAGACTTCCTCAATAATAGTTCATAATAGCATTGAGAAAACGTTGAATTGTTTCCTTAATAATTTAGACTTCTTAAATTATTCCTGCAAGGGATTTATGGAATACTTCTTCTTCTTATGCTTGTGGGAAACATGTTTCATGGCATTTCTATATGCTTTGTAAAGAGTAATTGTATCTTTGTCCAAAGAGTTTGTTGACATCTCTTCACCATATGTTTATTCTCTAGTACTATGGTGCCTCTTCCTAGAGGATTTATTCCTACATTACTCATGGATGGTCCTTGATATAGGTCATTTTTAATTTTAGACAAAATCTACAATAATACAACATTAAATTCATTTTTCTATTCTTGAGATTGAATTAGTCTTTCATTGTCTTCCTTGCAGCTTTGAAGTTTTTCTTTCATAATTCTCAGGGTTTCTCCATATCCAGGAAAGTCTCAACATTCCTTATTTCATCTGCTTCAATCTCGCATTCATCTGATACCTCTTCCATGTTGATAACTTGTCTATCACTAATCACATTAAATCTTGAATTCTTTTTCATTTGTGCTAAAACAAGCAAATTAACCCATTAGTGTTATTTTATCACGAAATATTTATTTTATTATTCTGTTGGTTCTTGTCCCATAATAGTCTCAACTTTCAACCACTTCTTTGGTACCATTTATCACATACCCAAACTCCTAAGTAGTATAAAGTAGGTGGGGTAATCAATTTTTTCCTCAGAGTACACAAATGTAAGGTCACATTTGAGCTCATGAATTCGTTATACTCATCAAGATATTTCCAATGTCTGTAATCTTTCTATATTCTAAGATATGAATACAAAGTTATGGCCTATTGAAGTTTCCATTAAGGTTTTCTCTCTCTCTTTCCACATCATCATCCGTACATGGTCCTACATGTGCTAGATGACATGGTGTTGTATAGGAATCCCTCAAACATATCCCTTCCCGAGACAATTTATTCTCCATTGGTTTATCACAATAGGGAAAGTTTTCATCCAAGTTCCACATCGCATCTTCCCCAACCTTCTTATTTCAATTTAAAATTTCTTCATTTGTGGTGTGTTGCATGGGAAAAGTTTTCCTTCCATGCGAAAGGCCACACTTCCTTTTCCATATATCTTCCTATATTGTTGCAAAATGGTAGCCCTTGCGACCCTATCACATATCCTCCAAAATTTGTGTCACACTTGAAGTTTTTATTCATGCAATATGCCACGCTTTGAACTTCTTTCCTCATGCGATAGAGCTCCCCTTTCTGTCATCGCATCACATGAAAAGTTGTCTTTATTAGGTGTATTGCATAAAGTTTATCTTTTTGTGATACATTGTGTCGGATGAAGAATTCCTTTGTTGAAACACTACAATTTTTCTCCTTTATCTTTCCTTTCTCTTGCAATGACTTGGATTTATCCCTCTCTTTATCACATCACTATGAAGTTTTGCTCCTTGCAATGTGTTGCATCCTTGGAATTTTTCTTTTCTGCGATAACCTTATTGCACTCCATGAAATATGTGTCATGTGTGGTGTATCACATGAAGTATTCTCTTCATGCAATAAGCCAAGCCTCTACAAAAAAAACATTAGTCCAAATATTTTCCTTTCCATGGTCTTCCTCATATTGCATGCCAGAAAATCTTTTAGGGTGCAATGTGTTGAAACACAAAATTTTAGGGTGCAATATGTCGCACCTCACAAAATTTTCCTCAAAGTGAAATCCAATCAAACTCTTCCATGCATCCCCTTGGTCCTGTGGCCTCCACTTTATCAGACAAAAAATTTATTTATAAGATATGGGTTGTATGGAATGAAAAAAAACTCCATGCAACACTCATAATTTACTTACGTTTTCCTCAAAATTATTTAAAATTATTCAATTTTTTTCCTAAGTGTTATCCTCTGAGAAACACACTTCTTCAAGGTCCTCTTAAATTCTCCCAAAGTTAAAAAAGAAGGGATCGTAAGGCCTTAAGATAGGATTGAATAGGTATAATTGAGGAAGGCTAGTCTCTTATTTTTAGTTTCTCAAAAAGGATGGCTATGGATCCCAGGGTTTTGTGCCTCAAAATAAATGTATATGTACTTCCAAGATAGGCCTTGGAATCTAGGGGTACCAATAACCTAAATAATTCATCTTAAACATCATATTCTCTTACACACATCATTTTAATTATTTTTACAAGTTATCCTTTCAAGTCAAGACATATATAATCCTTTTTCAACATAACAAACATTTTTCTTCAATCGGGGAAAAGTCACAGCCCAGTAGATTTGTACGAACACACACACACACACACACACACACAAATTTATCCAATCTATAAAATCATCATCAACCATGCTCATTCAAACCATCAAGAGAACTTGGTAATCAACCTCATAGATGCATACAAGAAATTCAACAACAAAGGGGGATAAGGAAAACATACAACCTTCATAAAATTTGTCATGATGAGAACACTGCTTATGCCATTTTCTCACATAGACCTATTTCCAAGAAAAAATGTAGTCTACAAAAATTTAGTTCGTTTGCATGGAATGAGGGAGAAAGAGACATTCTCACAACATTATACTAGAGGCATTAATCTCTGATAGCTTTAAGGACAATTTTACCTTTAATACCCAACCACACTTACCATCTACTTAAATATATCATGTACAAGGTTTTAACCTGTATGTTGATTCCATTACCAACATACTCTAAGTATACCTCATTTATGGCCTATCCTTTTTTAAATTTTGTAACAAGGTTTATAGGGGCATCCCTCCCTTACCCATAAATTCATTCCCTTGCAAAATAATATATTTACAAATACATGATTTCTCTATGAACAAAATATAGGAGAAACTCATTATATACAACCAAGAAGGATTTTCCACAAACAAAAATGCAACGATATTTCACAAAATGAAATAAGATAGACTATTGTTGAGAATAAAGAGAACACTTATCTGAACTTGAAGCTATCAAAAAACTCACTGATTTAGACATACATTGTTTTAGATTTATCTAGTCCAACTTGGCATGATAAATGAAATATTCACTCTGAAGCATAAGAATTATTAACCTAATTAATTACAATTAATCAAGAGGCCAAAATGGGGACATGAGTTGGATTACTAATAGAGAAATCTAATCCTTTTTAACCACAATATATAAGTGTTGCTTATATTTATGATCAATTTACCAATATCATTCAAAAAGTGTAGAATAAATAAACCATGAACAATAAGAAATCATACACATACACAGCACACCAATATTTTTACATGGAAACTCAATGTGGGAGAAAAACAAAAAATGATTTTTCTTATATGTATTTAAGAATTACATTCATTGGAAGCACTAACTTACATAGTTCTCCAGCTGCGACTGGAAGGAGGCTCCAACCCCCTATATTTTCAATCTACAACCTGAGGGAAGCTCCAAATCCCCAATTATCTAGCTACAACTAGAAGGAGGCTACAACCCCCTATGTTCCCTTGCCACAATTGGAAGGTGGACACAACCACCTATCCTTTCCCCGTCCAACCTCCCTGAAATATAAGTGTCAAATAATTGATGATACCACTGCCACACTTTCATTTTGAAATATACCATTGTAAACCTGTACCAATATGTGCCAACAACCTGTAACCAACCTGTACCAATAACCTATAGTCAACCTGTACCAATAACCTGTAATAAACCTGTACCAATAACCTGTAATCAACCTATACCAATAACCTGTACCAACATATGCCAATAACCTATACCAATAATATCTTCAATAGATCAAATATGATAACATAGATATCATACCCAATATCACAAGAATATCACTTAAACCATGTGCATCTATGTCTCTCTAGTCATGTTCCATCTGTGTTCCATACATGTTCATACAATCATAAACATGTGTAATAAAACCTCACATGGACTAGACATCAAACCCTCATTGATATGTAGTCTCAAACTAAACCAACAACTTCAAAAACACATCACAACCAAAATCCCTCAACCATGTACCACAAAATCCCTCAACCATGTATCAAGGAATACAATATATACCTCAACACTAAAACCAACAAGATGTACCAATGATAAATAAAAGACATACCAACACTTTAGTTTTGTATATCTATCTCATATAGTAAGTTATATACAACCAATAGCCTCTCTAGGGAAAATCCTCAATCTCCCATAACCATATCTCATGTAGACAACAATATCCAACTACACATAAAAATATGGCATACCTTTTGAATCTGTAGATAGATGTACTATGCCTGATCATTGTAGAGATTATTGGGAACTTGCTTTCAGATTCTAGGGACATGACACCCTCATATGCTCAAGTTTTTATGATATTTACAGATGAACGCGAAATTGTCTTCTACAACCCGTGTATGTACAAGTCATCCTCCACTGCAACTCATGTATGTATGCACTTTCTGCCACTGCAACTCATGTATGTACGCACTTTCTACCACTGCAACCCACATACACCTAAAAATATAAGGGTTTTCTCAGATTTTGCAACTCAGAAACTTTCTTTGTCAACCCTCCTTCACTATCTTAGACTTGCGTAAATTCATATGTATCAATGAGTACATGTAATACAATTTTCACAAAATAATAGATATTCAATGTGCTCAATAGGTGTTGTTACGAGGAAAATCTCTCTATGGCTAGGGGTAAACCACAACAGATGGAATGAAACTCATAAATCAAATATAATCCTAAGTATTCTGTATGAATGAAATGATAACAAGACAATGCTAAGAGCCTACCTCGTTCGAGTGTTCAAAGAAGACCATCGTTGAGCACGCGACCCAAAGATTTATACCTGCAACTTGTCCTCAACATCCAAGATACGCAAGCATATGGTGACAATATATAATATTAACATATAAATTAGCATAATCCATTAATATACATGAAAAATACGCCCATGGAATAATAATTCAAATAATTGAATATCAATTGCACAAGAAAAGACTATTTCTATTAAAATAGTCAACAAAAGTACATAGGTGAAAAACTTGTGTAACGACACATATCAGAACCGATAAACTAAGTCCCTCCATATGGGCCTCCAAAAATTCAATCCTCCACCAAATGCAAGCTCATATATAGAATTCAATGAGGTTCTCCATCACAAAGAAGGAAGATCTTGGGGGATGAACAAAAGGAGTTCAGACTTTCAACAACAAAGGGATGCAGACTCAATATGAAGTGAAATTTCTCCAGAGTGTATTTTCTCTCAAATTTGAATTGTTGATTTCTCTCAAGGCTTTTATATGGCCAATTTATAGCCTTCAAATGATACTGAAGGGATGATTCAGAGCCTTTCCAGTATATGGAAGGTCAAGGATCATGGATCTCGTGACATGACATGGAAATCAGACATAATTTTAATTTTGAGCACCAAACCCGATGTACATGGGATGTAGTGGAGAAACCTATGTATAAACTTGTTGTATCACTGATAGGGAGCATATATGTAGAAAACTGTGCATTTTTGGCTCTGCAATGAACAAAAAAGGGACTTCAAGTCTGCATAGGGTAATGTAAGGCCATCCAAGAATGTTGCATGGATTGAGGCAAAATTTGTTGTAATAGATGCCCCTTAATGTGTCAGGTGAGAGGATTTTCTGCGATGGCATAAATACATTATAATTCCCATAATTGGAGTAATGAAGATGGAACTGGAGGTACTAGTTTCTCATAATAATATTACAATCTATAATGACTTTGTACACATGGATTCCAATTTAAATTACACTACAGATCCATGTGGAAATATATCAAATAGATTTTTATGACCATGAATAGGAAATACAAAGAGGACATATTCCATAGGCTATCATAGTCACGAACAATGCATATTGGAATCCAGTCTCAAAATCAACTGAAGATATTTGTATACAATGGAGTACAATCTGATCTCCCATGATCACTAAATTCATATAGGTAGTGGTCCAATGAAAGACAACAACAGATGAGTAATGGTGCTACTATAAGCTAGAGGTATTCTAAACTATCCATCGAAGGTGCAATTCTACATCATGTGAATATAGGAGTTGAGTCAAACATAATGGGACTTCGTTTGATTACCGATCATTAAGGTATACCGTTAACACACACGAGACAACCCACTAATAATGAAAGTAGGTATCAAGGCACCAAGTACATTCTGCAAGTGTGAATAAGGGTGTTGAGCTAGAGCACTTGAATAATCCATCGATCATGAGACATTGATGTATTCCCAACTGTCGATGGCAGGAGAACTTGCCACTAATTACTGCAAGCCTCTAGGTATTGATAGGACTCTAGGTCTCATTTCTAGAATAGATGAGTTGAATTCAATGGAAGGAGACCCATTGAAAGGAGAGCATTAGGGCATCTATCGTCATTCAACATGAGGTAAAAACAAATATCTTTATGATTAGGAGGAGCTAGGATGAATAGGATGTTCACAAACCAATGACCTTATCCATCCCTCGCATGCACCAGAAGCAAGTAGTGCATGAAAGAGACCCTTTGAATAACATCCAATAAGGAAAATTGCTGACAAAGGTGAGGAAAACACCAATAAGTCTAATATAATCCAAGACACTACACGAATCCTAATGTGTGAATAGATTTCTTGCCATCAAACACAAGGGAAACCCCCCAGTCAATGACCAATGAGGAAATGTCATCTTTTGGGTTCGATATTACCTACCCATAATGAAAGTAGGACGAGGGTGCATGATAGGACAACAACTTCATGTGACTCTCAGACACATTGAGGGTATGGCATACATGCAAAGTCAAGAGTTCTGAGAAATGGTTGACACGTGCTTATAGACTTCCTTTGAACAAGAGAATGAGACATATGGACAACTCAGGAAACATAAATTTGATGATAAGAAATTGTGATGTAGGAGGCATCAACAAAATCTCCATAGGGACTCGAACAATAACCAGTCGGAGGATTAAAATCTAAGTAATGAGCTCAACATCTTAAGGTCATGCTAAACCCAAAATTTGGATGAAAATGGACTCAAACGTTTGTGCTCTATTCAAAGGAAACACGACTGCTGCCAATATGAGATAACATTATTTTCTCGTTCGTCTTTTTTTTGGTATTTTCATAGGCAAATAAATTCTATGATACAGGAGAGGAAATGTGTGTCGCGAGTAAGAAACTAGTTTCAATTAGTGGAACATATTGTTGGATCATGTTGTCATTGATGCCAATGGTTTGATTGATTGATGTCAAGTGATTGTTTGATTGATTGATGATAATATGTATTATCCTTGATGAGAATGATAGATTTCAAGTGGAAACCAATTGATGAATATGGATCAATGAGTTTTCATTGATACATGATGAAGATGGATCGATGTAGTTTCATTGGTATATGATGCATTGCTGAAAAATGTATAGATGACTCATTATTGTCTTACCGTGACTGATAAGGTGCACAAATGGATGAACTCCAAAGTGGTCCCCTTATGGTGAAATCCCTCACGGGAAGATGCTTTGCGGATTGAGTTATCCTAGAAGAATAGTTGGAGGATCCATGCTTGTATGTGGAATAATGAGATGAATATCAATGAAATTGTTGGTGAAACTATCCTAGATGGATAATGCTTGTCATGTCATTTGCAGTGGTATGTGGAAAGTCACATAACTCCTCATAGTTTGAGAGTTATGGCCTTACAAAGTTGGAGGACCCCTATATGAAGGCTTGAATCCCCCAAGGTCAAAGAATTCAAAGTGACCTAAAAGAAGAAATCATTATTTAAATGATAAAGTAAAGTGACAAGTCAAGGTGGATTATTTAAATAATAAAGAGAAGTGACAAAATCAAGAAAGATTATTTAAATGATAAATATTGGAGAACTTTCTATTTATGGAAAGTGGTTAACCCTAAAATAAAGAAAATAGGTTAAGTGACCTAGAAATGGGTTAAGTGACCTAGAGGATGAGAGTATAAATAATATAGCTATGAACTCTTGCACATCATCCTTTTTGTGGATCAATGGAAAGCTTCTTGTGAGAATATCTTTTGGAGTATTGATGGAGAGCTTCTTGTGAGAGAATCTTTGGTGTAGATCTCTTGAGCATGGTTGAAGATCTATTCTAAGAAAGAGAGCGTGATGAGGATCTCATGAACACATCAATGTTTCGACAATATCGGAGATCTTGACGAAAAAAGTCTCGGAGCTCCTGAAACCCTAGTTTTTGAGGTGTACGTAGGTTGTAATGGGCCTGGGCGTGTACATACGCAGGTTGTATGAGGACAAGGCACGTACAATGGATAAAATCATGGAGATGTGTATTTGAGATGATGACTAGCTGTTGAATATTGAAGTAGGTTCCATATATGTATTCTATGGGCTTAGATCTGTCACTAAGACACTGGTATGGTTGCATTATTGCCTTGATGGATATTATTGTTTGTTGTGTTGTGAATTCTTAGGGAATTCTTGGTATGGATGCTATGGTGTGGTTTATGTTGGTTGATGGAATGAGTAGAAATATTATGATTCAGTACTGATATGATGGCTATATTATGTTGATTACTTATGAATGATTGAATAGAATACATATTGATTGGTTGTGGCGCATGAATAAGATATTGGAGAGATTGGATGTGTTGTGACTGGATGGTGGTTAGTTTGGATATTGACAAACATAAGAGAATGATGAATTGGTTGTAGAGGATATGAGTTGATCTTGAAGGACAAACCCTAATATCTCACAATATATACGCAGGATGTAGTGAGCCAGGGCACGTACATATGCGGGCTGCACTACTGACAGGTCATGTACCTGTTGCAGATTGATATATATTGAGGATTGTTGCCTCATCTCAGTTGGTGCTGAGTGTGTAAGCTGAGTCTTGCATGATAGAGATGGTGCTCTTGTATATTTGTACTCTATTCAGTTGTTGCTAAAAAACCCCAAGGATTGTAGTCTGTACTAAAAATAAAATTGTACATACATCTTGTGTTCTTTGTGTTCCTTGTGGTGATGACTTGTTGATGATATATTGTTGATGTATGTTGTTGTTATGTGCTCACATCTAACTGGTTATAAATGACAACAATGAGTAATGAGTAAAATGTTGAATTCTAACTAATGAATTTTTTGAAAAAGGGAAGTTTTGGGAAAAAGAGCCCCACACTCATTCACCCCCCCTCTA
>SNQJ01S0024838.1:48531-72698 GCA_010110895.2 Picea sitchensis | reverse complement strand
AAGTCCTTGCATAACAGGTTTCCCTTATTGCAGGAATTTATAATCATAAGATTGTTATGATTTTCTTTTATGTCTTGTTTGTCCTGTAAAACACTTCAAAAAGCAGCACAGCCAATCGTTTACGAAAATCTTAAGCGCTAAATGGTGCGAATTTCTTCCTCCGACCAGCTGAGAAGTCATCATACACAGGGCAGACTTGGAGCGTTTCCAGGTCAATTAGTTTGTTGTTTACTGTTTTCATTAAGTAGTTTAATTTAGATATAAGTTTAATCAGATATATATTAGATTGTTTAATTTTAGTAAATATATTAGATTGTTTAATTTCAGTAATGTTTATTCCTTTTTTCATAAAATATAAAAAATCAAAAAGAGATTCCTGGTTGTCTTAGGGCAGAAAATATACATGAGTTTTGCAGGTTTTAAACAAATCTGTAGATTGTTTATAGTGAATAAGTAATATTGCATCTGATAATTAGATAGTTGATTTGAGTTATTAGTAGTTTGTAGATAGAATAGTTAGAATAGTTTATATTTAGTATATTAGTTCATTATCTTTGTTTTATTAGTTTCTAGTTTCCTTTATTTTAGTTAGTTTCTTGTATTTAGTTATAGTTTAGTTTGTTTAATTTACTTTAGTTAGATTACTTAGCTCAGATCATTTCTCTCTTTGGTTTTCATAGAAGACCTTAGAGCAGCCAACAGAGCCGTTAAACTCGTCAGGGTGGTCCATTCCAAACGACTTGGGTTATTTAGACAACCCCAGACCGGTTCCACTCTCCCAGTTGACGGACGGTCATTTTCGCCCGTCAACAAGGGTGTGAGCCCCATTTTGTAATATGACACCATATTTTTGAACTCGAAAGAATGGAAGATACAAATTTGGTCTTCGACTTTATTATATATGTTACAATGTGTAAATGTATGACTTTGTTTTATTTTCTTATTTCTGTGACAAATGCCAATATAAAATATAATTATCATATGCATCAGATACATGATTAGAACTTCTAGGGATGTGATTATAAGTAAGAAAATAAAAGTATCGTTCCAAAATTTGTACCCATAGGAATTGTCGGAGTAGAGTAGGATCTCACACATGGTATCTATTGTTCAACTGACATACAACTAACTGGGAGTCCAGGTCAACTTATAAAGATCGAACACCATGTGAAATGGCTTCGTGTAATAGTTATATAATGGCACTATACTCAACCAAATTATTCGTTGATGGCTCCATACGAACGCCACCTCAATACATAAGTTATCCCTAAAGTGAGTAAATGACCCAAGCAACAGAAGCCATGTTCCACATATGACGATTGGAACAGTATGTGAATCCTAAGTAAACCGAAGACTTCGTTGATATTTTACAACCAAGGCAAAACTTGATAAGCAAGACGATGACACAAAGGAAAAGACAAATATGTATATACACTAAGATACACTAGTATACAAAGGTCACATCTAGGTTTGAGGAATCAAGCGTAATACCTTTTAAGGTAGAGCCCATTTATGGGCTCATCCAACATATTCCCTTCATAATATTCTAATTTGTATGATTCTTTCTCTAAGACACATCACATGATATAAGGACTGTTCCACATGGGTTTGAACTTACCTTCCCCCAACAATTATTTGGCTTGGTCATAAAGGAGAACCAAGTCACCCTCAACGTACTATCAGGGACAAAATGACTTATCATATTGAACCTTAACACGTCATTTATTCACTTCGATATCCATAGAGGCTTCTCGATGTTTCTCTTCAAGGTGCTCCAGGTGCACGAGGCATTATTCAAGATCATATGCGTCAGGTAGGAGCTCAATTGCCAACTTAAGGGAATGGATTTCACATTCAATAGGAGAATCGACTCCACACCATGTACTAACTGAAAAGGAGAAAAACCAGTGGAATTATTTACCGTGGTTTAGTATCCCCAAAGTGCAGGGTAAAGCATCATATGCCATTCAGATTTACTTCGGCTGATAGTTTTTTGCAAAATGGTCTTGAGAGATTTATCCACCGCCTCTACTTGTCCATTTTCTCGGATATAGTAAGGGGAAGAATGACCATGAGTAAACCTTGGTTTTGATGCTAAATATTTCATCATTTCATTCTAAAAGTGACTTCCATGATCAAAGAAAATATCTCTTAGGATTCTGAAATGGGCTATAATATGGTTGAATACGAAGAATGTTGCAGTCTTACCATTGGATTTAATAGTAGGCATGGCCTCTGCCCATTTAGTAAAATAATCCACGACCATGATAATATGATGGTGCCCCTAGATGAAGTTGGGTTACAGTCCATAAAATATACCCCCCACTTAGTGACGGGACCGAGGTGATGACTGGGTGAATAGGGGTTGGGTGCGAGTGCATATTTTGAGTGAACACCTGACAAGGGTGACACTTCTTGATCGCTTCCACACAATATTTAAAAATGGATGGAAAAAAATAACCATCTTGCAAAATCTTTTTGGCTTTCGCAAGCCTAGATAAATGACCACCACATGACCCACTATGAAAGTCATTGTGATGCAGGAGCATCGTAAGCGAGCCAAAAAATCAAGTGCAAAGGTGAAGGACAACTGGAATTGCACTAGCACATATTTTGAGACATTTTGAATATGAATGAAGGAACATTAATGTAATATTTAGGAGAACCTATTTGCATTTATGTTTTTGGAGATTGTAAACAGATCTTGAGCATTTCTCTCATCTGTCAGATATGGAGGCATTTAATTATAATGAATATAAAGTAGGTAGCTTTTAATTCTGATTAGATAGCTAGAGTTGTAAGAGGGAAAACTCTAGAAAGCTCCCTCATAGGCATTGTATTGTAATCAGAAACTCTCATTGTAAGTTGTAGAGTTGTAGAGAGTAAGAGCATAGAGAAGAAAAAAGATTGTAGGATTGTATAAGAAGATAGTTGTTGCTATTAAACCATGTAGAGGAGCACTGGAATTAATATAACAATGCTTTAATTCCATTTCATGGTGTTGTGGTGGTTGTTGTTTACATCTATTTTAATGGTATGTTTACAGTTTTTCTTATGTTCTTTGATATGCATTTGTTTCAATGCTATGTGTGTGTAAACTCTTGATTTCATGTTGAATGTATGAAGTCTGTGAGAAGAGGGTTATAAGTTTCAATTGTTTCTCTTCCTAATAAATCCTACAAGGAGTGTAGTGAGAGTCCGCAAGAGTGCGTTGACAAATTTTTGAGTTTTATCTCTGAAAAGATCAAGAGGGATACCATTGTCCTTATACCAGCATGAGTGTAGGTATCACATAGAGCCATGCAAAGTATGCGCAGGCCAGAGTCAAAGTCTCATACTTTTCCAACCGAGGAGGAAGGTTGAAGAATTGTTGTTGCAGAGGAGTGCATAGAGTTGAAGAGTGAAATAACCAGAGGTTATTGTGAATGTCTCAAGGTTTGCGTCCAGGGATTCCTTAGATTCCAGGAGTTACAGTGAGATTCCAAATTCAGAAGGGTTAGAACCTTTGAAGTGTTTAAAGGAAGAACGAGGTACAGAGTCACCTCGCGGAACTTAAGATCAGAAGGAAATACACCAAGGCATTTCAGGAGTCTTTGGGGAATTTGAACGGACGGTTGAAATTCTCAGAGGGAGAATCATCGAAGTTCCGTGAACCGTTGGATCTTGTAGACCAGCGGGAAGATTAAGGCTGAGTGTCTTTCAAAACTCATAAGCTCGGGAGGGATAGTGGTCATTGGATCTGGATAAACGAGGGTCGTTGATCACGTGCTTCAATTTTCCATTTCGGAAATCGGGGCGTGGAAGAAGTTGTGACTTGGAGTCAAGAGTTTTGAATTCCCAATTCGCAAAGTCCCGATAGAATTAGGACCATCAGATCACGGGGATTTCAGAGCCATTGATTGTGACAAGGAATCACCGTGGTTTTGGCTACCGGTGAAGGGTGTTGCTGCATTTTGAATCATCGATAAGAGAAATTTTGAAGTGTTGAAATATTTGGGCTCCAGCTTTTAGTCAGAGGTCACATCAAGTAAAATCAAGGAAGGATTCAAAGGACCCGTTATCCTTTCAAGGTTTTGGGGATTGACGAGTCAGAGGGACTCAAAAAAGTGATCGCGAAGTCATGAGAACCGAAATAATTTTTAGGTGAAGGTTGTGGTCACGTCAGCTGATCATGCGGATGAGAGTTGGCACTTAGTTCTTGCTCGTACAGGCGTAGCTCCAAAGAAGGACCTGTGGATAGACACTTATGTGTTGAATATTCCTGCGGGGAATCAAAGAGTCATTTTGACTCAAAGGGGAGATTAAGAACGATCCTAGACCGGGAGGTCGTGCAGAACCTGCTGAGGTAGGCATGTCTACGTCAAGTGGTATTAGAGCCTATAATATTTGTTTTCTGTAAGAAAGGGAGAGAGAAGGAAAGTTGTTATTTTAATTCTGCGTGGGACAGATTGAAACAATGTCACCCAGAAGACGTCAAGATAGACCAATGCCCGATCCATCTATGGAAAGTGAAATGAGAGAACTCCATGCTCGATTAGATTCTATGGAGATAGCATAGAGACAGACATTCGATGCTAGAGATGTCAGTGAAGATGAAAGCAAAAATGAGGGTGGAGCTAAAGAAGAAGTTGTAGCCGAAGATGCTGCAGAAGAACGTCTATTCAGAGCTGTTACGAGAATAGGTTCCAGGGAAAATATGGGCATTCCGATGTATGAAGGAAACTTAGATGTTGAAGATATGCTAGATTGGTTTAGAGCTCTGGAGAAGTACTTCGATTATGAAGATATCGAGGAAGATAAGAAAGTCAAACATGTTGTAACTAGACTTAAAGGGCATGCAACAATGTGGTGGGATGAACTGCAAGAAGATAGGCATTCAAGGGAAAGAAAAAAATCAAAAGCTGGGATAGAATGGTTGCAAAGATGAAATCCAAATTTATACCCAGGGACTACCAAATTAATCTGTTTCGGAGAATGCAGAAATTGAGATAGAAAGGGATGACAGTGAAGGAGTACACTAAGGAGTTCTACAGATTAAACATTAGAGCAGGTCATTGAGAGAGTGATGATGAAAAGGTCACCAAATACATGAATGGTATGAGATATGACATTCAGGATGAGATGAGCATGATGAAGATTATAAATGTGGAAGATTCTTATTAGATTTCTCTGAAGGCTGAAGAGAAATTGGCCTTAAAGCAGAGTCAAAGAGGCAGAGGTAGAAGTCAGAACATAGGCAAAGAAATTGCCCAGGACATAGTACATAAGCCTAAGGAGGAAGAAAAGAAACCTCATACTCACCCAGAAAGAGGAGGAAGTTCACAGGGAAGACAATATGCCGACATGAATACTTTTCCTCGAGCGAGAGGAAGAGGAAAAGGCAGAGGAGGTGAGATAAAGTGTTTTTTTTTGTGGAAAGATCGGACATAAGTCTTATGAATTCCCTGACAGAAAAAGAGACGGAGGCAAAACTCACATTTTAGAAGTGCAAAGGAGAAATGTTGAGGCATAAGATGCAGAAGGTGGAAGATCCTTAATGATGAGGAAAATTCTCTTAAATCCAGAGAAGGAGATAGAGAATCTAGTCCAAATAAATAGTTTGTTTAGAACTGCTTGCAAGACCAAGGATAGGGTATGCAAGGTAATAGTGGACAATGGAAGTACAGATAATTTAGTCTCCACGAAAATGGTGGAAAAGATGGAATTGGAGACAGTTGCACACCCGATCCCATACAAAGTTTAGTGGTTGCAAAAAGGACATCAGGTAACCGTCACTAAACAATGTTTAGTTGAATTTAAGATAGGGGGTTACATAGATGAAATTTTATGTGATGTTATTCCCATAGATGTCTATCATCTTTTGTTGGGAAGACCATGGAAATATGACAGAAATGTTGTTCATGATGGGAGAAGGAACACATACACCTTGGAGAAGAATGGTAGGATGCATATGTTGCTTCCAATTAAAGACAAGGAGGTAAAAACAGAGACGAGCAATATTATACTTCTCATGCGTGGGAAGGAACTTCTTTATGAATTCAAGAAAAAATAAGACATGCAGTTTGTTGTAGTGAGAAATCCTAGAGTCATTTTGATGAGTACCAAGATAGACGATCTACCGAAGGAAATTCAGGAACTGCAAGAGAATTTCAATGATATAGTGGTGGATGAATGACCTTGTTTTTTTCCACCCATCAGGAGCATAAGTCATCACATTGACCTTATACCTAAAGAAAGTTTACCAAACAAAGCAGCATACAGATTGACGTTGTGGGAGAATGATGAAGTCAAGAAGCAAGTCCAGACTCCAGGATTTGATGGAAAAAGGGTTGGTTAGAGAAAGCTTGAGTCTGTGCACTGTTCCAACAGTGTTGAGTCCAAAAAAGGATGGTGGATGGAGAATGTGTACAGACTCAATATCTATAAAATAAATCAGCATCAGGTATAGATTTCATGTATCGAGGATGGATGACTTGGTGGATTTCTTGAGTGGAGTAAAGTTTTTTTCAAAGATTGATTTGAAAAGTGGATATCATCATATTAGAATGAGGGAAGGTGATGAATGGAAGACAACATTCAAAACGAATGAAGGATTGTATGAATGGCTTGCCATGTCGTTTGGTTTGATGAATGCACCAAGTACTTTCATGAGGTTGATGAAAGAAATCTTGAAGGATTTTAATGGAAAGTTTGTGATTGTGTATCTTGATGATATACTAATCTTCAGTAAAACTAAGGAAGAACATTTGAAACACTTAGCTTAAGTAATGAAAAGATTGCAGCAAGAGAAGTTGTTGATACATTTGAAGAAGTTGTCTTTCATGAAGAAATAACTCATTTATTTGGGGTTTGTGATCTCTTCGAATGATTTAAAGATGGATCCTGAGAAAGTAAAATCAATCAGAGATTACTCGTCACCAAAGAACATATTTGAAGTCAGAAGCTTCCATGGATTAGCCAGTTTTTACCCGAAATTCATCATAAATTTTAGTGGAATTTTTGCGCCAATGATGGACACAGTCAAGAAAAGACAAATCTTTTCATTGGACAGAGGAAGAACAAAAAAATATTAAGTTGTTGAAGGAGAAAATAACTGGACAACCAGTTTTGGTTCTGCCATATTTCAGTAAAACGTTCCAAGTCAGATGTGACGCAAGTGGATTCACGATTGGAGAAGTCTTGAGTCAAGACAATAGGCTGATTGCGTAATTTAGTGAGAAGTTGAATGATTCCAAAGAGAAATATTCCACGTATGATAAAGAATTTTATGCAATCATACAGACATTAAATAAATGGAGGCATTATTTGATTCTGAAAGAGTTTGTATTGTATAGCGACAACCATGCTTTACAATTCATAAATCAACAGGAAAAAATGAACCAGAAACATGAAAAATGGGTCGAATATATGCAGAAATTCACTTTTGTTATAAATGACATTTCTGGAACTACTAACAAGGTTGTTGATGCATTGAGCAGGAAATGTTTGATTCTGCAGGAATTTCATGTTAAGACCTTAGATTTTGATAGCCTTAAGGACATGTACAGAGATGATCCAAATTTTAAAGATGCTTATGAAGCATGTGAGAATCCAGTTCTCAGGGACAGAAGCCAGTGGATCGAGCATTTGATTTAGGATGGACTGTTATTCAAGGGAAATCAGTTGTGTATTCTGAAGAGTTCTATGAGAGAGAATCTTCTGAAGGAAAAACATAGTGGGGGATTGGATGGACATTTTGGCCATGACAAAATGTTTGTGCAACTAAACAAATTGTATTATTGGCCAGGGATGAGGACATATGTCAAGAAATTTGTGAACAAATGCAGAATTTGTTAGAATGCAAAGGGGAAAAGACAAAATACGGGGTTGTATCAACCATTGCCAGTACCAGAGAGGTCGTGGGATGTGGTAAGCATGGATTTTGTGTTAGGATTTCTGAGGACACTGAGGGGTTGTGATTCCATATTCGTGGTGGTTGATAGATTTTCAAAAATGGCACATTTCATACCATGTCAGAAAACTAGTGATGCAACTCACATTGCAAATCTTTTTTTCAAAGAATTTGTTAGACTTCACAGCTTACCCAAGAGTATTGTTTCAGATAGGGATACCAAATTTGTTGGTCATTTCTGGAGGACACTATGGAAGAAGATGGGAACAAATTTATCTTTTATCTCAGCATATCACCCTCAAACAGATGGACAGACCGAGGTAGTGAACCAAAGTCTGGGAGATTTATTGAGGAGTTTAGTAGTTGAACATCACAGTCAGTGGGATTAGATTCTGCCACAAGCGGAATTTGCATATAATGATTCACCTAACAGAAGCACAGGACAAATCCCATTCCAGATAACGTATGGAATGTAGCCGAGAGGAGTATCTAAGTTGAGGGACTTAAGCAGAATGAATTCAAAAGTGTTGGAGCAGAGGATTTTGCAGCAGAGATGCAAGAGCTCCACAACAAAAAGAGCGGTTAAAGAATTCTAACCCGCAATACAAGCACAGAGCAGATCAACACAGGAGATAAATTCAATTTGAAGTAGGTGATTTGGTTCTGGCGCATCTCATAAAAGAAAGGTTCCCAAGGGAAACATACAATAAGATGAAGATGAAGAAAATTGGACCATGTAAGATTTTGTGAAAGTTTGAGGCAAATGATTATGAAATAGAATTGCCAGATGGGGTAGGAATATCACCCATATTCAACGTAGCAGATCTGTATCCTTACAGACCAGATGAAGTGGGAGAAAAGAACCAAAAAGAAATTCAATGGGTTAAACAGTTGCCTGTAGTTGAAAAGCCACAGATGGAAAAGATAATTGATCAAAGAGTTGGGAAGAAGACCCGAAGAAAGACATATTTTGAATATTTGATCAAATGGAAAGGACACTCGATTGAGGATTCCAGTTGGGAAAGTGAGGCAGATATCCAAAGACATGGGCAGATGGTGCAGGAGCTCATGAACAGGAGTTCATGAATTTTTCAGCCAAGGGAGTATGATTTAGGATCATCGTAAGCGAGCGAAAAAAGAAATCGCAAAGGTGAAGGATAGTTGGAATTGCACTAGCACATATTTTGAGACATTTTGAATTTTAATGAAGGAACATTAATGTAACAGTTAGGATAACGTATTTTCATTTATTTTTTTGGATATTGTAAACAGATCTTGAGCGTTGCTCTCATCTGTTGGATATGGAGGAATTTAATTATAATGAATGTAAAGTAGGTATCTATTAATTCCGATTATATATCTAGAGCTGTAAGAGGGAAAACTCTAGAAAGCTCCCTCATAGGCATTGTATTGTAATAAAAAACTCTCATTGTAAGTTGTAGAGTTGTAGAGAGTAAGAGCATAGATAAGAACAAAGATTGTAGGATTGTATAAGCAGATAGTTGTTGCTATTAAACCATGTACAGGAGTACTGGAATTAATATAACAATGCTTTAATTCCATTTCATGGTGTTGTGGTGGTTGTTGTTTACATATATTTTAATGGTATGTTTATAGTTTTGCTTATGTTCTCTGTTATGAATTTGTTTCAATGCTATGTGTGTGTATGCTCTTGATTTCATGTTGAATGTATTAAGTCTATGAGAAAAGGGTTATAAGTTTCAATTGTTTCTCTTCCTGAGAAATCCTGCAAGGAGTGCAGTGAGAGCCCACAAGAGTGCGTTGACGAAATTCTGAGTTTTATCTCAGAAAAGATTAGGAGGGATACCATTTTCCTTATACCAGTGGGAGTGCAGGTATTTCACAGAGCCGTGCAAGGTGTGCACAGGACAGAGTCAAATTATCATACTTTTCCAACCAAGGAGGAAGTTTGAAGAATTGTTGTTGCAGAGGAGTGCACAGAGTTGAAGAGTGAAATAACCAGAGGTTATTGTGAATGCCGCAAGGTGTGCATGCAGGGATTCCTTAGATTCTAGGAGTTAAAGTGAGAGTCCAAATTCAGAAGGGTTAGAACCTTTGAAGTGTTCAAAGGAAGAACAAGGTCCAGAGTCACCTCACAGAACTTAAGATCAGAAGGAAAGATGCCAAGGCATTTTAGGAGTCTTTGGGGAATTTGAACGGACGGTTGAAATTATCAGAGGGCGAATCATCGAAGTTTCATGAACCGTTGGATATTGTAGACCAGTGGGAAGATTAAGGTTGAGTGTCTTTCAACACTCGTAAGCTTGGGAGGGATAGTGGTCGTTCGATCCGAATCAACGAGGGTCATTTATCGTGTGCTTGAATTCTCCATTTCGGAAATCGAGGTGTGGAATAAGTTGTGACTTGGAGTCGAGAGTTGTGAATTCTCGATTCACGAAGTCCTGATAGAATCAAGACCATCAGTTCACGAGGATTTCAGAGTTGTTGATTGTGATGAGGAATCACCGCGGTTTCGGCTACCGATAAGCGAAATTCCAAAGTGTCAAAATATTTGGGCTCCAGGTTTTAGTTAGAGGTCACATAAAGTAAAGTCAAGGAAGGAGTCAAAGGACCCATTATCCTTTTAGGGTTTTGGGGATTGACGAGTCAGAGGGTCTCACAACAGTGATCGCGAAGTTGTGAGAACTAAAATACTTTTCGGGTGAAGGTTGTGGTCACGTCAGCTGGTCATGCAGATGAGAGTTGGTGCTTAGTGCTTTCTCGCACATGTGTAGCTCCAAAGAAGGACCTGTGGATAGACACTTTTGTATTGAAGATTCTTGCGGGGAATCAAAGATTCATTCTGACTCAAAGGGGAGATTAAGTACGATCCTAGACCGAGAGGTCGTGCAGAACCTGTTGAGGTAGGCGTTTCTGTGTCACATTGAGAACAACCTCAAATTCCTTGCAAGTCAAGAAATGACGTAAAATATTATCTACCCCTCGATGATATAAAGTGTTGTCAATAATAAGGTAGTTTTTAGCCTGATGACATATACGTCGTCGATCATCTCTCAATAGATGTTGGGGTAGATTCAAGGTTTGAAGATAGGTAAAAATGTCTCCATAATAGGGGTCTAAAGATGAAATAAGGAAAATATGTTCATTCACGAATGAATCGTCATGAAATTTTTTATCATCTAGTCGAGGGAAGTCTGATTTCAAATAGGAAAAAACTAGATATTTATTATACTTCGTCAAAGAAAAATCGAGATCAAATTCTTGCAAAATAACAATCCACTTATTGTATTTCCCCCCTATGATATGCCTGGTGAGGATGTATTGAAATGAATTTTTATCCGCAACCACAGTTTTTTTTTAAGTAAGATATAATGTCTTAATCTCTGAACCGCATGTAGGGCAACCAAGGCCAACTTATCTACGTGAGAGTATTTAAGTTCAGGACTAACTATGTTGCTATTGAGATAGTAGATAATGTGCTCATGGAGCTCATCGTCCTCTTAAACTAGAACCATACCAATCATCCCTTTAGATGTGATCATATAAATCAAATAGTCTCTACTGTAGTCTGGAGGCTTTAGTAGAGGTGCCAATAGCAAATATTTCTTAAGAGCATCGAAGGATTCCTCATCTCGCTCATCCCATATAAAAAAAGTGTCCTTATTCAAAAGACGCATGAGACCTTTAGTTAAATTGGCACAGTTCACTATGAAATGATGCGTGAAATTAGCCTTCCCCCGTAAACCTTGCAGTTTGTTGCACGGGGGAGGACGTCGAAGTATTTCCTCAACCTTCATAGGATCTACCATGATCCCATTCTCAGACACTATGAATCCTAAAAGACAACCAGACCTAACGGAGAATATGCACTTGTGAGGGTTCAACAAAATGCGATAGTAACGACATCTCTCAAATACTAATTGAAGGTGAGTGGAGTAATCTACTCTCTTGTGAGAGTGAGAATAAAGATCATATAATTAAGCTTTGAAAATATGCTTAAGATCATGAAATGAAAAGGTCAAGACATGTTGGAAGCTTTCTTTGGAAGTTTTAAGACCGAAAGGCATTTTCTAGTATGAAAAAGTACCCCAATGAAAAATAAACATCGTCTTATGTTGATCCTCGGGTTTGATCTAAATTTGATTATACCCTGAAAATCCATCCATAAAATAAAATACTTCGCTTCCCACACACTCGCCAAGAATCTGGTCAATGAAAGGAGTTGGGAAGTTATCTTTAGGACGTGCCTTGTTCAGGTCTCTAAAATCCATACACACACATATGGTTTCTTTATTTTTATTTATGCGAATGGGGTTGGACACCCATTCAGTCAAGGGAACCGGGTATATGAAAACAACATTAAGTAGCTTCTCTACCTCTTTCTTAATAGTGGGGGCATTCCTAGGATTAACAGCTCTAATACGTTGCTGAAAAGGTTTAGCATCCATATAGGTTTTAATATCATGTTCGACAATTTTGGGGTTGATCCCTAGTATCTCCTCATATGAATAAGAGAAAACATCTCAGAATTCTTTGAAGAGATCGATGTAGATCTGAATTTCTTCATGCAAACAATCTGCACCGATATATACATTCTCAATTTTATCAGGGATACGAGAGATGTCGATCGTGATGGTAGGATAAATATTCTCCATGTTTCATTCAACATAAATACCATGCATATCTAATGGAACCACAGCGTGACCGACCATCTCACTCAAGGTAGATCTAAAGTCATCTGGTTAGATATTAACAAACTCTGGGAGAAAATAGGATCGATGATGCATATCATCCCAAGGCCTATCAAGACTAGACATGGCCTCTAATATGGCTTCACTTGAAGGTAAAGTATTGTTGAGGAAATGATGTGAACAATATGATTGAGAGGACCATATGAGCTCTAAAACATGATCCACCTCATCCGTTCGCGAGGAGGTAGGATCTGGGTCAACAATAACATCAAGAATAGATTGATACGTAACTTTTGTTGTTGATAGTGGAATTGTCATCCAAATGTGTGATTGACCTTCGTATGACATAGTCTTGGAAGTTAGGGTCCAAGGGTCATTGAAATATGAAGTACGGAAAGGAACAAACCTCATCGACGACGAAGACTCACTAGAAATGGAATGAATATGGTGAATTGGCTCCATGAAATCAAAGCTACCCATCAAATAGGAATACATTCTGACACCAACATCCTCAGTTTCCTGCTGAGAAATATCAATCATAGAGACCGAAGTTACAACCTATGCACTAGGACTAGTGTGCACAAAGGACAATTGATCAATCATCACTATATTCCCTTTGAGAGGAAAAAATAAAGTGTGAAAAATAGATGACACTACGACTATCATGGAATAATTCCATTTATGCCCTATTAGTAAATTGTTGTCAAGAGGGGAATCAACCACCTCGACATCAACTACCATAGACTTCCCACCTAACTCTACCAGAAAAGTGGGGAGGATTTCATGGGGTCAAAACAAACGGCCATCAAATGTGATCAACATAGTCATAGATTGAGATAGGGTCGGAAAGCCAATAGATTTGCAATAGGTTAGGGACATCATGCATGTCGCAAGACCTTCATCAATTACAATACGTTTGATGGTAATTTTCGTGTACTCCACATGGATTTGAAAGGCCACGTGGTAAGGAAAGCGAGGCTTAACACCCGTGACGTCAATCTTGATAACTTTTGAGCCACATGGGTCTAGAGATCCTAATGTAAATAACAAGGCTTTCCTTTGTGAAGGACACATCTGGAGCACCTCCAAAGTCGACATCGCACAAGGGGTTTGGACAATATCTTAGAAAATTGAATAGTTTTGGGTAGCTCTGACACTAAGATTGTGGGCAGATAACTTTAGTACTCCTTTCAGAATACAAGTTAGAGGTTCCGATGTTTTTATCTGCAAGGGTGTTTCCATAGGAGGAGGAGACTCTACACCTATAATAGTCCGTGAAGAACCATAATCACGATATTGAGTGGCTACATCAATTTGAGACTTGACCATATTGATGCATAGATGGCCACCTTCATGTACCAAGGGGTTTTGAATCCCACTCAATGCATTTCCAACGTTGGAGGTCCCCGAGGCCATATGATGATTATGTGGAAACCATTTTGTTAGCACAATGGGTGGCTTCGATAAGAGCCTCGAGGCTTCCTCAATTTTGGGGCATAGGTAGGCAAGGTGATCATCTTTACAAAGTTTACAAGGAAACTTCACCTTTCACTTTTCTTTCTTTCCTTCACCAACATTATTATTTGATCTATCATTGTTAGTGTCATCCTTGACTTTATTATTATTTTTCCCACCCTTACTATTATTATCTCATCCTTTCTTATTAGTCCCTCTTGGTTGTTGGTTACCATTCGGGTTAGACGACGAATGTACATAATGCACATCTGTTGACTGGGTGGTGGTGGAGGAAGAAGCCATAGATTTTCCTACTACAGGCTGGCTTAGAGATAAATATTTCAACTAGTTCATCACCAAGTCTATAGTCTTATCATTTGCAGAGCCTATGATGCGATCAACATGAGGCCCGAGATTTTTTCTAGGATCGTAGTTTGACTACGGTGCGGTAGGGAGAATTTCATAAAGCATCCAAAATTGAGCATATATGAGCTCCAATTGATGGGATTTGAAAATTGCTTCTTCCTCATATGTTACTCCGGATGTAGAGACATCCTTCAAAATATAAAGCAATAGATACTTAAGGAACCATTCCAACAGAAACTCTGGAGGAATGTAGGCTTTAATCAACCTCTTTTGTCTACACCACTTCTGGTAGTATGAGATATGTGTGGATTTATCTTGGCAAAATTTCAACAAAAGTTCTATGCGGACATCATAACGAACCGACAATTGGAATTGGTTGAGAAAAACCAATACCATCTTATTGAAAGTTCCATAAGTTACCCCTGGTAGATCAATGTACCATTTCACAGTGACCCCCGTGAGGGTGCATTGAAATAGACTCAAACAAATATAATCATCATTTAGGGAGTTAGATGAGAACCATATATGAAAAGTAGTTACGTGATCACCCAGATCCTCACCAGTATTTCCCTCAAATTTTGCAATTTCTGAAGGAATCTTGGTGGGGACGGAGGGCCACAATGGATTGTGACGCACATGGTCATTCATTAATTTCGATAAATATAGAATATTAATTGTGGCAAAAAAAGGGAGTCGGGGTTGCGACATCTGAGCCCATGCTCCTAGGAAATATTGGGGCTGAGGGATTGTAGACCATCTAGGGTTCTAGTATATACTATGGCCTTGTCCAGTAGGATAATATATTCCTCCAAGCTAATTCATGAAAGGTTGTAAGGGCACCATATCCACGGAAGCGACATGATAAGGATTATATATGTTTCCCCCAGACGAAGGAACTCCGTGCTGGGGGTTTCCCATATTATGAAACTGGCTCCCTCCTAATGGAACACCAGAGGATAGAGGGGGATTCACCATAATAAATGTGTTCATTAGAATTGGCGTGGAGGAAGAGGGGATGAAGGAAAAAATATAAGAAGTGAATTGTCTGCCCATTTGAGCACTCCATCCCAGAGTATTGAAGTTAGTATTAGGCACAGAGGAAGGAGGATTCCAACCTCCAAATGTAGGATTTGTTTGGGGAATATGACCTCCACCAAACTAGAAAGGAACATAAGGAGACGTCATGCCCCCAGACCCAAAACTAGGATTCACATTAGTTGTTGAAATGAAGAATGAGAGTTGCGACGTCATGTCGGGCATACCAAAATAAAATGGATTAGAGACCGAAGGTATTGACTGAGAATCATGACTCAACATACCAAAAAGATATCTGAAAGGGTTCGTTCTCGTGGGTCGAGTAGAACTCACATGTTGGGTAACACAATATGAGGGAACCTATGGCACCCACACCGTCGAGGATGAAGGAGTCGAGGGGATCCCACTAATCACAAAATATAAGGGATTTGAAGGACTCCCCGAGACTTTCATGTCTGACTTAGTACTCATAACTGGATCATCACGAGCCTGGTAGGTGAAGATATACGTACCATGTTTATTAACTCTACGCCTTTTAGAAGGTGGCTTTGATAAAGGATCAATATGCAGTGGTAACTTCAATAAACAAAGAGACTAGCGAGGTGGCTGGTATTTCTCCATGATGACTCAGAAATAGAGATATAAAACAAAATCCTAGGGCCAACTAATAATCAGAGAGCACACCAAAATAAAGAAAAAAAATCCAATGCACAAAAATAGGATATAGTGGATGAAAGAGGCCTCCCGCACTAGATTAGGTATGTCTCTCCCAAGAGGGGCATGAGAATCCCTTCAAAATATTGGAGGTATCAAAATCAGTTATAATGGCCCATGTGGGATTAACAACACAGTCGGTCAGATCCGCCTGGAGAGTTAATCCTCCATAAAGGCTATGTGTTTTCCGACACTTATATGACTCATGGTACCTGGAGAATAACCCCTGGAGTAACCTATGTGGCTACTTATGTCAAGCAACTAGAGGCACCACAATATAACCAATGTGTAGTCGAATAGTCGCAAGTCTAGTCCACCGTATGGGAAGGGTAACAAATATCGAAATCTCAAAAGCACCGCCTCTCACGGAGGTAAAGGTAATAGTGAGACCCCCAATTTCAATGAAGTACAATCTTTCCAAATGTGTCAAAATCAATGCAAAGTAATCAAAAGTGAAAATCCCATAAGTACAATGCAAATAAGAATTTTTTTTTGTATTTTTGATATAAAGAAAATAAAATGCAAGGACTGAATATAAACCTCATAGGAAGACCCTACTAAAAGAAAAAAGAGACAAGTCAAGAAAGATACCAAGGAGAAAACACTCAGACCAATGTGCAAGGACAACCAATGAAAAAAATTACAAGAAAGAAATCTGCCCAAAAATTGAACGATAAAAAGGCTTCCTATCACTCTATAGGAACTTAATAGTTAGAATAGGGACCCAAGAAGACTCAACAACTAAAAAAACTCACCCGGTAAACACCAAACTCATCAAACAAGGATTAAGAGCTGATGTACGCAATTGTTTGAGAAACAATCATGTATATACGCACCCTAAAGGAAGACAGCTCGCGTATATACATGTCTGTCAAAGGAAAAATTGTGTATACCAAGAAAAACATTGTCAGGGAAAGGGTTAAGCCAAGAAACTCAGATGCAATGTAAAAAAAATAAAATCCAAGAAACAAGCTAAAAGGAAACTCAGGCAAACAGAGAGCAAATCAAGGAGAAAAACACTGAAAAACCCCCAAAAAGGAGATATCATCCCCAATATGGTCGCCAATTATTTTACGAGGAAAATATCTCTATGGCTAGGGGTAAACCATAACAGACAAAATGACAAACAAAAATTAACTCTAATCCAAAGTATGCTATATGAATGAAATGATAACAAGACAAGGATAAGATCCTACCTCGTTCGAACATTCAAAGAAGACCATCATTGAGCGTGTGACCCAAAGCTTCATACCTGCAACTTGTCCTCAACAACCAAGATATGCAAGAGTATGGTGATAATATATAATGTTAGTATATAAATTATCATAATCCATTAACATACATGACAAATACTCCCATGGAAAAATAATTCAAATATTTGCAAGATATTAATTTGACGAGAAAATAATATTTCTATTAAAATAATCAACATAAGTACATAGGTGACAAACTTCTGTAACAACACATATCAGAACTGAGAAACTAAGTCCCTCCAATTGGGCCTCCACCACTTCAATCCTACACCAAAGGAAATCTCATATATAGGAGTCGATGAGGTTCTCCAACACAAAGGGGGAAGAGCTTGGGGGTTGAACAAAAGGAGTTCATACTTTCAAGGACAAAGGGATGAAGACTCAATATGAAGTGAAATTTCTCCAGAGTGTCTTTGTTATCAAACTTGAATTGTTGAATTCTCTCAAGGCTTGGATATGGCTCAATTTATAGCCTTAAAATGGAATTGGAGGGTTGAGTTAGAGTTTTTCCAGTATATGGAAGGTCAAGGATCATGGATATCATGATATGGCATGGAAATCCAACATAATTTTTAATTTTGAGCACCAAACCTGATGTACGTGGGATGTAGTGGAGTGACCTGCATATACGCTTGTTGTATCACTGATAGGGAGTGTATATGTGGGAAAATGTGCATTTTTGGCTCTAGAATGAACAAAAAGGGGAATTAAAATTTGTAGAGGGTAATGGAAGGCCATCCAAGCAAGTTTCATGGAGTGAGGAAAAATTTGTTGTAACAGGTGCTAATAAGATACCCTTTCTCTCTTATTTATACTCTCCAAGTAGATTCTTCTAGGGGTTACCTTCTAACTATTTTACCCAACTTCCTTCTTTTAGGGCTAACCCACTTCTAACCACTTTGTCCACTTATAACCACTTTATCCCTAAATAGTAAACTCACCACTTCTAGTTGCAACTAATTTATTTTTAATTATATTTTTTTGCAGGAACTTAACTCATGATTAACTCCTAGTTGCAACCACTTTGACTAGTAAACTTCTTCTAGGAGCTTCTAGAAAAAATTGACTTCCTTGACCTTCTAGGGGCTTCTAAATAACTTATGGGGGATATCCAACTTCATTACGCCATATCTCCTCAACCATCAGGAACTACGTGACATACCACATATCACTGGAAACATAATGACATGTACTATCCATATATAATAGTCTTACCTTCATATTCACTAATATTCATGCCTTTATACCTCAAACAAACTTGGGTCCCTTAACCATACTGTTGGGGCTATCTAAATTTGCTACCAGAATTGCTTCAAGGGTTTAAATCAATGAAAACCAACCCAATTAATAAAAAATCCCCCCCTTTTTCATTGATGGAAACACTTTGAGCAACACTGAAGTCATATCTCTCATGCTCCCCCTTTGCCCATTTCTCCCCCTAGAAACATGCCTCTCTTCTCTCTCTCCATGAATATAACTCTCTCTCGATGCATCTAATGAATCTCTCCCCCTTTGACATCAATGGAAAAGGTAACTTCCCATCTAGGTTTCTCCCCTGATTGAACTCTCCCTAGGGATGATCCCCCTAACTAAACTCTCCCTGAGACTGCTCCCTCAAACTAATCCATCCTCTTTATGGTGCTTCCTTGTGTAAATATAAGACATATAAGAATAACATTCAAAATTCATTGTGGGGCAGAAACTATGCCAATTTTCTGGCGAATATACTCAAAATCTTCCCTTGGAAGCGATTTTGTAAATATGTATGTAATCTATTCTTTGCTCCCAACATACTCAACTCGAATTTTCTTTTCTACAACTTGTTCCCGTAGAAAATGAAACTTGATTGGAATGTTCTTTGTCTTGGAGTGCATCATTGGATTCTTTGAGATACTGATGGTGCTTGTATTATCACAATATATCATAATGGGCTCATCATACTCAACCTGTATATCTTTCAATGTTTGTTTCATCCATATAACTTATGTACACTATGTTGTTTCTGCAATATACTATGCTTTGGTTATAGACAATGATACTGACGATTGTTTCCTGCTTATCCAAGATACCAAACACTCACCCAAGTAGAACGTTTCTCCACTTGTACTTCTTCGGTCATCAATGTAACCTACCCAATATGCATATGTGTAGGCAATAAGTGATAGATCCTTTCCTTTTGGATACCATAATCCAAACTCTTTTTTACCCTTGAGATATATGAATATCCTCTTTACTTCTAGAACATGTGATTCCTTTGGTGATGCTTGAAATCATGCCACCTGTCTTACTGCCTGCATTACATTTGGTCTGGATTCTATCACATAAAGTAAGCTGACAATCATTGATTTGTGCTACCTCTAATATGTATACTTTGAATCATCATCTTAACTTGCAATTGGTCTTCATAGGAGTATTGACAAGTTTGCAATATTCCATTCCGAACCTCTTTATCATTTATCTAATATAATTGGTTTGAGAAATAAAAATGCCTTGATTTCTTTGACATATATGAAGACCCAAAAAGAAGGATAATTCTTCAAGTAATGACATTTTGAACTCATTTTTCATATCCTTTTCAAATTTATAACTCATCTTTTCATCATCACTTCCAAAGATAATATCATCAACATAAACTTCAGTTAACAAAATATTATCTCGATTTACCTTGATGTAGAGGTTGATGCCTGCATTTCCTTTCTTGAACCCTTGTTGTTGTAATTGTTTGTCCAATCTGGAATACCATGCTTTGGGTGCTTGTTTGAGACCATACAAGGCCTCCTTCAACCCGCAAACATAGTTTTCATTCTCTGACATCTAAAATCCTTCTGGTTTCTCAATGTAGACTTCTTCTTCTAGATCCCCATTAACGAAGGATGATTTCACGTCCATCTGATACACTTTAATGTTCTTGGAGCATGCATAAGAGATGATCAATATGATTTCTTCCATTTTAAAAACTGGAGAAAATGTCTCTTCAAATTCAATACCTTCAACCTAAGTGTATCCTTTACATACCAATCTAGCTTTGTTCCTGGTAACCTGTCCATCTTCATTCAATTTGTTTATGAGGACCCACTTTGTACCGATCACATTCTTGTACCTTGTCCTTGGAACCAGTTCCCAATTGTCATTCTTCTCTATCTGATCCAAATATTCATTCATGGATTTTATCCTGAATTCATCCTTGTTGGTTTCTTCAAAACTACTTGGCTCAATCGTAGATAAGAGTGCTAGGTGCAGTTGTTCTGGTGAACAAATTCTTCTTCTAGTCTCAAATCTTGCATCTTTGTTCCTGATAATCTGATTTAATGGATGATTCTTCTATATTCGTCTGCTAGGTGTCTTTGGAGGCACTTGCATATATTTATGTTCTTGTTATTTTGTTTCTAACTGCTCTTCTTCACCTTCCTCTTCTTCTACTTCTTCTTCCTTTTCTTATTCTTCGTGAACTTATTCTATTGAATCATTTTATTCTTCCTTTATTCTTCATCCACTTGTCTCATCAAAATTCACATTGATTCTTTCCACAATTTTCTTGAAACTTAGATTGAAGCATTTGTATGATTTTCTTATGCTCGAGTACCCAACAAGTATGCCTTTGTCCACACGAGAATCAAACTTTCCCATCCTTCCATATTCTCTTTGATGTAGCATCTGCTTCCAAAACATTTGAAGTGCTTCACATTCACTAGTCTTTGTTTCCATAGCTCGTAGGGATTTTTATCACTGTTGTTTCTAAGCAGTCCTTTTTTTTTAATGTGAACTGTTGTATGCATTGCATGTGCCTAAAAGAAACCTGTCAACTTGGAATCCATTAACATACTTTGAGCCATTTCCTATATGGTCATTCTCTTCCTTTCAACGACTCCATTCTGTTTTGGTGTCCTAGCAATGGAGAATTTCCTTTTTATCCCATGCTTACTACATAATTCCATAAATTCCTTTGAAGTAATCTCTCCTCCATTATCCGATCTCCAACATTTGATTTTTGAATCTATTTAATTTCCAACCATATCCTTGTATATATTGAATTTCTCGAATGCTTCTCACTTCTTCTTGAGAAAACAAACTGTATTCATTCTTGTATAATCATCAACCAATAGAATAAAATATTGCTCACCTTTCAACCCATTTGTTCTAGTTGGTCCAACTAGATAGATGTGCACAATTTACAACGGATTTGTTGTGGAGTATTCCTTTGGCTTGAAACTGGTCTTGGTTTGTTTTCCTTGTTGACAATGTTGGCATAAAGTGTTGGTTGGCTTTATGATATGGGGAATTTATTTGGTTGATTCCTTTTTGTTGACCTTAACAAGATTATCAAATTTTATGTGACCCATTCTTTTGTGCCATATCCAAACTTCATTTTCCTTTCCTAAACAACACTTTTCATTTCCAATTTCACTCAGTAAATATATGTTGCTTGAAGTTCTCACAGTTGTCACAACCACTCTTCCTAAACATTCTTTTAATATCTCGCACTTTTTTGAATCAAACACAAGTATGTGACCTTGGTCACACATTTGACTTACACTCAGAATATTGTGTTTCATATCTTCCACTAGTAGAACATTCTCTTCCTTGGTATCCTTATTTCCAATTCTGACTGTGCCTCTTCCAATGATTCTGGATGAATCGTTGTTTCCAAAGGAGACTGATCCATATCTTTCCTTTCTCAAGGTTAGAAACCTTTCCTTATCACCCTTCATTTTCTTTAAGACACCACTATCAACATACCAACCACTTTTCTTGTGTTTAGCTTGTAGAGAAAGTGTGCATTCTTCATTATTGAACTGATTATGCTTCCTTATCCATATTCTTTGAGGTTCCTTTATGTGAATGTTGTTATTATGTTGTGATTATCTTGGAGGAAATTTCATTCTACAATATTTGGCCATGTGTCCAAAGTTGTTTCACTTGTATAATTCCATGTCAGTGCTCAAGGATTCAAACCTGTTGTAACTTTTGTTCTATGTTTCAGTATGCCTTATTGAATAGTCATTTCATGCATAACTTTCATGGTTGTCTTTGTTCTTGTTATTTTCTCTGCAATTCACAACCTTATGTCCAAAATTGTTACATGAATAACATAAACCAAGAAATGTAGTTTGATACCTGGGAGTTAAATATCTTATAAAATGAGTTACTCTTATAAACCCTTCTTATTCTTGAGGCCTTCTTATTTTTTACTGTCTCTAATTCTGAAATCAAAATCTTCTAGGTGGAGGAGTATCTATGTGATATTCCTTGTGAAACTTGTTGTCTCCTCTGACTATATCTACGTAGATTCTTGGTTGTGTTTATTGATATGTTGTTTTGAATCTTGATCCCTTTTTTGTCTGGTTGTATCCTAGTCCAGACTTGTCATGATTTTTCTTTTGACTACTAATAATCTCATTCAAAAATTTGGAGTTGTTTTGCATGTTTTTCTTTTGAATATCGTTTCTCAATGTGACAATCTATGCTTCCAAATTTCCAATGATCCTATCTCTTTCTTCTACCCATTTACTGAGTGTTTATTCAATTCTCTTGTCTTCCTCTACTTGCATTTTTAATTTAGTAATCATTTTCTCTAGTTCTTCAGAGTTTTAATTCTGAACTCTTCTTTCCTTTAGTTCTTCCTGAAGTGACTTGTTTTTCTTCTTCTCTCGTTTTATAACTTCCATGGAACTTAACAATTCTTCTTTGCAGTCAACTTCTGCCTCTTCATATTCTTGTTCATAACCTTATTCATCGATATATTCTACTACCATGAATAGAATCCTTTTTGTATCACTTTCAATGACTTCATCTTCGTCTGATGAGGTGTTGTCCTCTTTGGTGCAAAATATTTTCTTGGAAATTTTCTTTTTGGTTCTTTTTCCTTTCTACGTTTGTTTGCCATTTGAATCATCTTCTTCATTCCTTTTCTTTTTATTATGGGGAAATGTTTTAGCAAAATGACCAATACCATCACAATTAAAACAACTATATTTTTATGTTCCCTTTTTTAATCCTTTTGAAGAAGTTGGCTACTTCTTCGTCATCTTATGAGATGTCACTATTGCTTCTATCTGAATTTTCCTTTTGCTTTCCCATTTTCTTTGAATATTGATTCTTTTGTAATAAGATTATATTTCTTTGTTCTCATCTCATAAGCTGTGAACTGTATCCCATGCAACTCATCCATGGTTAGTGTAGCTATATCCTCTCTCTCTTCTAGTGTTGCAATCATTGAATCAAATCTCATTGGTAGAGATATCAATACATTTTTTACAATGGCCTGTTCATTTACTTCATCTCCCAAACCTTTGATATTGTTTACTACTTCATCAACTCGTAGAAAGTAGGCAACTATGTTCTCTTCTTCATTCATCTTCAGTTGTTCAAATTTTTATCTGAAAAATTGAAGTGTATCTTCTTTGAATTTTTCATCTCCTTCGTATACATTCTTCAACTTGACCCAGATGTCCTTTGTAGAATCAAAATGCATAAATTTGGTGTAGACTGATTTAGAAAAACCATTCAGGAGTGCACTTGTATCTCTTGAATTATTGTCTTCAAGTTTCTTTCCATCTTTATCTGTTGGAGGAACAATTGGTGCTTTGTATTCATGTACCATTTATCGCCAAACATCAAATCCTAGTGCTTGTATGTGTGTCTTCAATATTCTTCTCTAGAAGGAAAAATCTTCTCCATCAAACTGTGGTATCCCAATATTAGAGTAATCCACGATCTCTTTCTAGTGGTTAAACTATCTCTTGAAGGACCTGCTTTGATACCAATTGTTGTATTACTGAG
>SNQJ01S0024838.1:6361-48519 GCA_010110895.2 Picea sitchensis | reverse complement strand
GGGGGGGGCGGGGCGGGGGGGGGGGGAATCAATAATCGAGCAATCTAATCCTTTTTAACCACAGTATATAAGTGTTGTTTATATTTATGATACATTTACCAATATAATTCAACAAGTGAAGAATAAATAAACCATGAAAAATAAGAAATCATACACAACATAGTACACCAATATTTTTACGTGGAAACCCAATGAAAGAGAAAACCACATAATTATTTTTCTTATATGTATTTAAGAATTACATTCATTGGAAGCACCAACTTCCTTTTTTCTCCAGTTGCAACTAGAAGGAGGGTCCAACCCTGTAAATTTTCCAGGCTACAACCTGAGGGAAGCTCCAACTGCAAAATTCTCTAGCTACAACTAGAAGGAGGCTACAACCCCATATGTTCTTCGTCTACAACCAAAAGGTGGTTACAACCACCTATACTTTCCCCATGAAACCACCCTGAAATATAAGTGTCAAATAAATAATGAAACCACTTCCACATTGTCATTGTGAAAAATACCATTGTAAACTTGTACCAATATGTGCCAACAACATACCAACTTGTACCAATAAAATGTAGTCAACATGTACCAATAACCTGTAATAAACCTGTACCAATAACATGTAATAAACCTATACCAATAACCCGTACCAACATATACCAATAACCTATACCAATAATCTCCTCAATAGATCAAATCTGATAACATAGATCTCATACCCAATATCATAAGAATATCACTCAAACCATGTGCATATATGTCTCTCTAGTAATGTGCCATGCATGTGCATACAATCATAATCATGTGTAATAAACCTTCACATGGACTAGACATCAAACCCTCACTGGTATTCAGCCACAAACTAAACCAACAACTTCAGCAACACATCACAACGAAAATCCCTCAACCATGTACCACAAAATCCCTCAACCATGTATCAAGGAATACAAGACATGCCTCAACACTCAAACCAACAAGATGTACCAATGATAAAAAAAAAACATAACAACCTTGTATTTATGTAGATCTATATCATATAGTAAGTGTCATACAACCAATATCGTCTCTAGGGCAAATCCTCAATCTTCCATAACCATATCTCATGTAGACAACAATATCCAACTACACATAATAATATGACATACCTTTTGAACTTGTAGATAGATATGTTGTACATGATCACTGTAGATCTTCCTAGGAACTTGCTTTTAGAATCTAGGGCCTCGACACCCCCCATATGCTCAAGTTTTCATGATCTTTACAGACGTACACGAATTTGTCTTCTACAACCTGCGTATGTATGTGCCTTCCTCCACTGCAGGTTGCGTATATGTGCACTTTACACCATTGTATCCCATGTACACCTCAAAAACTAGGGTTTTTATTAGATTCTACAAATCTGAAACTTTCACCGTCAACCCTCCTTTTCTACCTCAGACTTGTGTAACTTCATATGTATCAATGAGTACCTGCAATTAATTTTTCACAAAATAATAGATATTCAATGTGCTCAATAGGTGCTAATATGAGACCCTTGCTCTCTTATTTATACTCTCCAAGTAGCTTCCTCTAGGGGTTACCTTATAACTATTTTACCCAACTTCCTTCTCTTAGGGATAACCCACTTCTAACCTCTTTGTCCTCTTACAACCACTTTATCCATAAATAGTAAACTCACCACTTCTAGTTGCAACTAATTTATTTTTAATTATTTTCTTTTTGCAACAACTTAACTCATGATTAACTCCTAGTTGCAACCACTTTGACTAGTAAACTTCTTCTAGGAGCTTCTAGAATAAATTGACTTCTTTGATCTTCTAGGATCTTCTAGATAACTTATTAAGGTTCCCCAACTTCACTAAGCCATATCTCCTCAACCGTGAGGAAATACGTGACATACCACATATCATCGGAAAGGAAACAACATGTACTATCCATCTAGAATAGTATTACCTGTATATTCATTGATATTCATTCCTTTACACCTAAAAAAAATTTGGTTCCCTTAACCATACTGTTGGGGCTACCATAATTTTCTACCAGACTTACTTCAAGGATTGACATAATGAAAACCAACCCAATTAATTAACAACACGAAAAAAGGTGTATACCTAGGAAATCCATTGATTGCCTTAACATTGAAACAAAGGGGTATTGAGATGCACATGACCTTGGAAAGAAAAAAAAAGATGAAATTTACCACCACAAGAAGAACAATGACTAGAATTTCATTCTCTGAACTATCAACTTCTTTCTCTATAGGTGCCCAATAAAAACCCATCTTATGGTTAGTGGGATCACCTTTCCTAACTAATCAAAAAACCAAAAGTTTTTTAAACTGATGAAAATCATACCATTGTGTCTATATTAAATTCTCTAAAGAAGCATTCTTAGAATTCATGGTTGAAGGAGACCTGTCAAAATAGAAATCCAACAAAGAAACTCGAGGAATTGGAGGAGGAAAATAATTATAAAGTTGTTGGATACATTGAAACATATGCTATAGGAATTGCATGCAGGTGCATTTGAGTTTTGATAGACTTACATCATGGGGATTCCAATTGCACTATTGAATTTTTGGAGAGAAATAAATTAGCTTTCCTACCAACATTCTCTTCTTCTATCTCATTTATTTTAGATTCAAAATATCCATCCACCTTCATAGGAACATGTGTAATTGTTTCCTCCGATAAGGAGGTAACAAAATCAAAATCCTCAAATTTAAATCTAATGTTCTCACTTACTATAATTGTTTCCATGATCGTTTCTCCATATATTTGACATAAGGATGAATATGTAATACAATATTGAGTTGAAAAAATTGTAGTAGGAAACATGTTTGCAATTACATTGAGAAACCCACCAACATCATCTGCATTGTCAGAATAAATATTCTCCATCCTCATAGATTGACATGGAGCAAGTGTAGTTGTAGGAGTAGTTGGGGATCCAATTTCATCGATATTATTGGGGGCTAGGCCTTTCATTCCTAGGACATGAATGAAGATTTCAAGAATTTTCCATTAAAAAATGAATAAAAAATATGAAACATAACAATGCAATCAAATAAAATAAAGGCACATATACCCTCGGTCAGTTGAGCCAATAAAGATGCAAATGTAGAAATAGAAGATGAGACATGAATATTATATGAAATATGTAACACCCGAGTTTTGATCCCCGATGTAGCATTGTATATCCGTAAATATTATGAATGGACGGGGGCCAAGTGATTTAATATGTCAACATTGTACATTGAATAATAATAAAATGAAATACACTATTGATTGTGTTAACACTAAGTAAATTTTTTTTGGCTAAGGAAACAACCTACGAAGGTAACCACAAACCTCTTTAGAGATGGGTACTAGCCTACTCAGTTTGCAGAGGGCTCTCTTTTGTCATTTAGTCTCTGATAGATGGTTTTTCTTGATAAAAAAATGGCAAGGGCTTAAAGTTTTGAGTGGATTTAATAAAGTTTTGTTGGCAAGGAGGAGAAGGATGCTTTTTGGGCTATGGAGTCAAATATTGAAAACAAATGAAACTAATGTCCGGTAGATAGAACCTCTCAGAGGAACAAAGGATAGATTAGGTGGATGAAACCTTTAGTTCTGAATTTGTTGTAGGGGGTGAAAGACGAAAAAGGCAACACATAATAGAATCAAAGCACCATATAGATGAATTCTGACCTAGTTAGGAAGGAAAGACAGAGTTTAAATTCTTTGAGTCTAGAGCACCATTTAGATGAATTCTACACTCTTAAATATCAATTTAAACATAGGAAAACATGAGATGCAAGTAGCGACACAAGAGATACATACAAAAGATAAGAAACACACTGTCAACTCATCACCATTAGAATATTTTTCATGAAGGTTCAGGACTTCTTCATTTTCATTTCATTCAGATTCAAAAATTTACAATGAAGATAAAAAATACTACAGTTCTTCCAACTCACGCCCTTTACATCAAAATGATCAAATATATAGAATCTTATTTTCTAAACTAGGATACTAGGAATCAAGATCCAGCTGACTACAATAGTGGATTTGGTTACATTGGAACAGAACAACTCCAAAATCACTTTACTAAAAATAGTAAGTCTGTTTTGACCATATTTAATGCAAAACAAAACGTATCTTATACAATCAAATATCTGAGAAAAAATTGATTCGGATGTGTGGATGAGTCACCGGGTGAATCTGGAGACCCCTTCGAGACAATTGGTGCATTGTTAGGTATCCCTATCACCTTTGTGTAGCAGACCGAAGCTAGAGCTATGTAAATGCTACCTACAATGTTTGTGTAGCATGCTTGGTTTTCTTGAAACTTGTGTAGATCCAAGTGACAACTACCAATTTGAAACCTGATTCGATATCCAGTGTGGTACATCAATCATTTTATACCGTCATTTTCAATCATATGTGTCTACAACATTTGCACAGTGTGAGCTCACTACACAAGTGTTGTGTATGTCTGTTTATCAATCAAAACTACTGCTAAGTTCAAGAGGTTTCCTCATATTATCATACTTGTTTGAATCAGAGGAATGAGGATTTCAAAAAATATGTTTCTTATAGAAATATTTTAAATCTTGCCAATTTTCTTCCTCTTTTAATCACCATTTAGGTTGCAGCTGTAATGGATTTTTTTCCCAAAAATGCAAAATTGTGAGTTTTCTCCCTTCATATTTCAGCTACTTCTACAAGTAGATCTAATATTATTCTGGCCTCATCATTCAATTGCAACCTTTTTTTAATATGTATGTTTTCCTTCCTCAATGTTAGGTTCTGCACTTTCAAATTCCCCACCTACCTTAACAAGGCTGCATTTCTCTTCAATTTGACTGGGCATTGGAAAGGGTTGCACAAGCATTTTCTCTAGTTGGTTTGCATTCTTTAAAGTGTTTCATGGCTATGTCATCTGATACCCTCTTTTCTTATTTAAGTTGGATTATTTGATCTTGAGCTTCCCTCAATTGCTTATCAATCCATCTTATGTTCTTTTCTCCTTCTGTGGGTGATGTAGGAGGTCTCTCACTTGCTTATAGCTTTCCCTGTATCTCTGGACTGTTCTTCCTGGATGGGGATCTTGTCAAAGATGTTGTGGTCTTGGATACAATTGTGGTCTCAGGGTTTTGCAAAATTCCCTTTCCCTTGGATGTTTCACTTTTAGGATATGTCTTAACCTATGGTTTTTGTACCTCAGGAGATTTCTCTGCTAGCTTCCTCTTTAATTCTCTATTTTCTTGGAAAAACTGAGCTATGACATGTTGAGCCTCTCTGAGCTATTGTTGCATTCCCCTAGACTCTAATTCTTTCTCTCCTGCTTTGGTTTAGCCTTCATCCATCTCCTGCACTGCAACCTCAACATATTTTGTCTGCATTGTAGGTGTAGGAATTCTTCTAGCTATTGACCTTGTGGTTGGCCTTCTGGGTGTCTGGGTCTCTTTTGGTTCATTGGTAAACAATAAATTCCTACCCTTTGTTCAAACTGGCTGGCTTGGAGGATAGCCTTCAACTTCCTTTCCTTTTCCTTTCTCTGCAACACTTTCGACAATATTTCAGCAGACAATGGGGTATCACTTTTGGGGTGCAGGGGAATATTGGTTGAGGACAAGAAAGAATCCCAGTCCCTGTTTTTTCTTTTTGATTTCCTCAAAAAATAGGAGATTCAGTAAGTAAAAGTGGAACAATCTACTCTTAAGTTGGTCAACCCTAGCTTGGACCTTGTCTTCCATCTTTCCTAAGATTCTATACAGGTAAAAAGGTAAGTTAAGAGGGTTTTCCCTGTGAAGTGCATGAGGATTCTCACATGGTATTGGTATACCCTATCAAACATACCCTCACAAGTAAAATATTTTTGTATGACCCTCAAAATCTTCTCATGGGGATCTAGCACATAATCCCTAGGAATGGTGGCTCTTATCTTCTGATTTATATATTTAGGCATGAGGAAATCAATGTAAAACATAAAATCCAAAGGCATACCTTTAAACCATCTTTCCCCTAGGATTGGGATCTCTGTAGCAACAACTATTTTCCCCTATGACATTGGGAATATGACCCCAACAAGTGTTGTTTTGACACCATTATAGTTGATGGAAAACTCCTCTGTCAATTGTTGGTTATATCCTTGAATTTTATCACAAAATCGAATGCACCTGAATTGCTCAAAAGAAACTTTGAACATGGGGTCCAAGTTCACCAAACTAAGGCTCTGTGGATCATACTTTAACGCATTCCCTCCTCCGTGTTTCTTATTCTCCTTTGTTTTCATAGATGAATCAATATCTCTGAAATATGGATGAGAATTTCTGGCAGGTGGATAAGTGCTCAAAACCTAACAGGTAAGTTTGCGCAGCAAGTCTAACAGAGCTAGGGTTTGTTTCAAAACAATATGAAACCCTTTCTGTGTGAAAGGAAGGTTACTTAGCCAGGTATCAATATGTGGGTAATCAGGTTTTAAATGTGTTTATCACAACTGGTGACTGGGTATGAGATGAGGAGAGGGAAAATCAACACTAGTATTTGTGTAGCGAGGATCACATGAAAACAATTGTGGAGCACGAGGGTCTACACAACATTTGCATAGCGCGAAATAGAGTTTGCGTAGCAGGGGATTTTGAAGCTTGTTCGAGAGGGAAGAAACCAACTTGCAGGTCTATAATTCATGTAGAGGGATGAAAGATGATGGAGAAGGATGTAGGATTTGATGTGGAGAGGTTTTGAAAGGGAATAATACTCGTTTGAAGAGAAAAGACCCTTCATATCATTTAAGTGACTTGCGCAGCACACCCAACTTTTGATCTTTACAAGGTACAAATGACATAAAGAACCATCAAGCACTTACACTAACTTCATTACATGTGATCATGCTCATTAACATTCTTTGACAAGACCTCCCTCCTAAACTTATGACTTTAAATATGACATATCATTTCCCTTATATGAAGTCATTTTGGACTTCAAAACAAGGACCCTTACAAAATCTTTCATTATGAAAAACAACTCATGGAACTTCTAATGAATTCTTCACCTTCATAATATGTGATTATATACGCAAACCATTGACTCATACTTGTGATTTTGACTCTTATTTGACATGCACCTTACCCCGTAATTTCTCAATGGACTAATGTTTCTTGATCCATCCCATGAATCCATATATGCACAAATTGTGACTCAATTTAGAAATGCATTGGTCTTCCTAAGACCATGGCATAAATTCGAAAACTTTAGACAAAATATAATTCTTATTCTAAAAATACTGATGCTAACATCTGGCTCTAATGGGGATGTTATCCTCCTAGTGAGGTAGAAAAGAACAATAGACCAAGTGCATGACCATTGGGCTTTATTCGACTCAAAAAGAATCTAAATTGATAAAAAAAAAATCTGACAAGACTTTCTTGACACAACTTAACTAAACTCAGCATAAACTTAGGGCCTTCACTTCAGGCTTCAATTTTCTATTGATTATTGACTTCAAATGTTTCATCTAAAAAATAAAATGGTTATTTACAATGAAATGGAAAGACTGAAATATTTTCAATAAAGGTAGTGTTTGAGAAACCTACCATTCACAGGTCCTCCACCAATGAGATTTTCATTGAGTTCCTGCAACAATTAAGCATTGTTCCCATGGTATGCAAAAATATTGAATGGTCCCAGCCAAAGGTGGTTAAACTTTCCATGCTTCCCTTTATCTTCATTTCTTGCAACCCACTTCAACACCAAATCATAAACCTTGAAATCATCATCCTTTGTATGTCTATCAAAGGATCTTTTCATTTTTTCTTGATGTAGTTGTGAGTTGTTGAACACTTGTTCTCTCATTTGCTGCACATGGATTAGTTGATTTATCCTTCTTTAAGAATCATTTGGTTCAAATTCATGTTCTTGTAGCAATCTCATCACTGGAAGTCCTAATGAAGTAGGAAAGACTTCATTTGTGCCATATACAATCTAAAAAGGTGATGTAGAAATAGACCTCTTGGAGTTGATCCTATCATCCCACAATTCATAAATAAGTTTCTTGTGCCAACCTTTCTTGTTTTCCTGTAGAAGATTCTTAATAATTATGGTCAAGATTTTGTTGGATGACTCAACCAACCCATTACCCTGTGGGTAATAAGCGGTGGAATGACCAAGAGTTATGTTGTAGTCACTGAAAAAATTCTACATTCTCTTGGACTTGAATGTTGTTGCATTGTCAGTAATTATCTTGACTGGACAACCAAATCTAGACAAAATATTTCTTTCTAGAAATTGAATGATGACAACATTGGAAGCTTGTCTTGTTGGGGCTGCTTCAATCCATTTGGTGAAGTAGTTTTTCACTGTCAATATCCACCTATGTTGAGTTGAGGATGGTGGATGGATCTCTCCTATAAAATAAATACCCCATTGCCTAAATGGTGCTCAACAGAGATAGGTTTTAAAGGCAAGGGATGCAACTTTCTTTTTCCCTCAAAAATTTGGCATTCATGAAAACTTGAGACCTCCTTGTATACATAAGAAAAAATATTAGGCCAATAGAACCCTACTCTTAGTATTTTATGCATAGTGTTTTTCCAGTAATTATTCCCTCCACAATCACCTTTATGAAACTCTTTGATAGCGTGTTTCACTTCTTATTCCAGAAAGCAATTTAGAAAAAATCCACCTGGATCTTTCCAATATAGAGAATGGTCTAGAATGAAAAAAATTGTTTCTTTCAACTTCAAAAATATGGCCTTTGTTTTTCTTAATTCAGGAGAATCTTGTAAATTTCTTAATATATAATTGATATCAACATACCATGGAGAATCAAGGAATTTATGAGATACATGTGGGACTGTCTCTTCCTTTGAATTTGTTGATAGGTCAGCAATAAAATTTATCCACAATACATCACAATTAGACTATTCCATCAGCTTTGCAAGTCCCTAAACTTTAATCATCTTTGTAAGTTTAATATCAAGGTCGTAATCCAACAAAACAAATATCCATTTTCCCCTTCTACCTTCAGGATCAGGGTGAGTTAAATTGTCTTTCACATAATTTTTGGGCACATAAGCAATAACATGGGAATGCAAGATATAAATTCTGAATTCTTTGAGGGCCTTCACCAATGCATATGCATGTTTCTCCATGATGTCATACCTCAATGGAGAGTCTCTTAGAGTCATGCTATAATTGGCTATGGGAATTTATAAATTTTGTTCATCTTTTTGCAACAAGACACCAATAATGGTGTGTTCTGAAGCAAAAGAAAAAAAGATAAAATATTTTGCAAAATTTGGAATGGCCAATATTGATGCTTTGGTCAATGATACTTTAATGTATTCAAAATAATTCCTATCTTCACGAGTCCATTTTATCTCACTTCCCTTTTTGAGCATGTTAGTAATATAATTTATGATTTCAGCCAAGTTAGGGTTAAACCTTCTCAAAAAATTTACTCTTCCTAGGAAAGATTGTACCCCTTCTTTCTCCTAGGTGTGCCAATCTTCATAATTTCTTCTACTCTGTTGGGATCTATCTTTATCCCTTCCTTTGAAATGATGTGACCAAGTAATTTTCCTTCTTGCATTCCAAAATTGGACTTTTTGGGATTCAATGAGATGTCAATCTTCCTACATTTCTAAAATACCTTTCTTAGATGTTTTAGATGTTCATCATCAGAATCTGAAAACACAATGATATCATCTAGGTAAATGACAATAAAATTATATTTCTCATCAGGAAAGGCTATGTCCATGGCCCTTTGTAAGGTTTCCCTTGCATTTGTAAGCCCAAAAGGAATTTTTTCATACATGAAGGTGCCCCTAGGTGTTGTGAAAGCTGCCTTTTCTTGATCATCAGGATGCACCATGATTTGGTTGTATCCAGAAAACCCATCAAGCATTGATATTTTCTGTGATCCAACCACTTTCTATAGGATGTAATCCATCTTGGGAAGTGGATAATTGTCTTTGAGAGACACCATGTTCAGATTCCAAAAGTCTACACACAACCTGATCTCACCACGTTTCTTTCTGATAGGCACTAGGTTAGCCATCCAGTTAGAAAATCTTAAAGACACTATAATTTTGGCATCAAACAACGTCCTTTCCTCCTTCTCAATAAATGGCAGTAGCAGAGGATTAATTCTTCTCAACTTCAGTTTGAATGGTTTGTGATCATCCTTGATTCGAATTACATGCTGAATCACCTTAGTATCATAGACATTTAAATCCTCATAGCTCCAAGCAAAGACATCTGGGAAATATTTCATTAGGATGATATAACTTTGCTTAATTTCTGGAATGAGTGTCTTTGACAGTTTGATGATTTTGGGATCTTCTTGAGTCCCAATATTTTAATCTTCTATGTCCTCATCATTTGCAGTGATTTTAGGATTTCTGGATACATCATTGTTGTCAAAAATCTTTTCCAATGGGACCAAACCCTTGGGAATGATGTTATTTTTGAGCTTCGCTATATCTCTATCAACAATCTTATTTTGAAAATAGTCATCATTTGTGAACACATGTGCATCTTCTTCCTCTTCACAAAAGTACTCATCGTTAATGTTTAAATTGGAAAATTCATCACTCATCTGAAGAAATATTTCTACCTGTTTGTCATATTCAAAAATTTGCCAATACTTAATGTTGTCAGGTACTGTTGGCCCGTGTTTGAATTCAATTTCATACGTTTTTTTAGGAAAAAAATGGAATTTTCAAAATAGAGGCTGAAGTATCTAGAGCATCAACAATGAGATTTTTCCCTCTTGGAATCACTGAGAGGTTATATTCTGAAAACTATTCAAGAAGATCAAGTACTATATTCCTATATTCCCTTAATCTAGGATGCTTTGACTGATATATACCCTTAACCTGATTTATAACAAGATTAGAATCCCCATGTACAATTATCCTCCTAGCATCTAATTCTTTCAAAGTATTAAATCCCAAAATAAATGCCTCATATTCAGCCATGTTATTGGTGCAATCAAAAGGAAATTTGCAAGAACATATTTTTGTACCTGTCTTGGGAGGGATAATCCACACACCTGCTCCAACTCCCTCTTTGCTAGCAACTCCATCAAAGTTCATGTTCCACATCTCATTCTCTTCACTATTTTGTTGATCTGTAATTTTCTCTATTTGATGATCAGATTTTTCTTTCATGGGTATAATAGTCATTGGCTCTTCCTCTTCAAATCTCAGGTCATTGTAGAAAATAGAAGAACCAACATCAGTGTCTACAAATTAAATAGGATGATTGTTTGGTTGGGATTTTTTAGTCACCGTGTACTTGAGTAGTACTTCTCTGTACAATCTCCTTTCTTGGCCAAAAACATGGATAGTGGAATATGATATTTCCATTTGCAAAGTTCCTTTCAACTTTGCAGCCCATGATCTTGACAACAACATGCCAAATTTTGGAGGGCTATCAACAACAACCACATCCATGATGAGATTTTTTGATGGAATTTGGGACAATGAAACAGCCAGATCTTTGATTAAACCCAAGCATTTCACCTTCCTTGAGTCAAAAGAGAAAATATCTTTGTAAGGCCTGGTAATGTATACACCCAACTCATCCATGACTACCGTGGGCATCATATTATGAGATTCTCCTGAATCTAACATAGAATTATGTAAGGTCATATCATGAATTTTAAGACTAACATAGAAAGGGGGTACATCATCAACATCACCACTCTCCTCCACATGTGGGCCAAACAAGATAGAAGGGTGATCATCTTGCACATTTAAAGTGTCAGAATCTTCTTCCATATTGAGCATCTTAACAATCTGATTTATATATTCACCATTTTTAATCAGCTCATTGAATGGAACAAAGATTTTTATTTTAGCCATTTCACTTTCAAAATTAAAAGGAGATGGGGTTTTTTCTACCTCTTTGAAGACTGCTTCCTTTCTTGCCTCAGGTATCTTCTTTGGGGGTTATTCTTTGAATTTTCCTTTCTCCGTTACATCATTTTTTGAACTTTCTTTCTTAGGTTGACTTGAAGAAGGTGTATTGATTTGAAGTTCCCTTGTAGGATTTCCCTTTGGGGGGTTTGCAAGAACTTTTTTTCTTCTGAGGTTGTACTATTTATGAAGCTGAATAATCTCATTTTGATATCCCTTATTAAACTCTTATGTTTCCATTAACAACATATCATCATTATCGTGCATAAACTTATCATTTGCATCCATAAAATGATCATGTTCTTATTTAGTTAAGAACACATTTGTTTCAGTATCATCACATCAATGCATATTGTCTTCAATTTTTTTATCAAAATCTTCATTTACATAGTTTTTTTGGAAAGGAGGTTTTATTTGTTGATCACCTTGATTTCTCTGGTCTCTTTGCCTAATCTATGGAACTTGAGCTCTTCTACAATTTTGATTTCTGGGATAAAAATCAGTTTGATCTCTGGTGGCAAGCTTATTGTCCAAGTACATTCTTTCCATAAACCTTTCCATAGTCTTCATCATCAACTCAAAATTTTCATCTAATGACTGAGAAGTTGAGGGTTGTGCCTCTCCTTGAACCTTTTTCATATCTTTGTCAAGATTATGTTTGGTCTTCCCTGAGGCCATCAGATTTACCTCCACTTTAATTGCATCACTCATCATTTCATATAATGTAGCAGATCTTATTTCTCTCAACAGCAAGGAAAGTTCACTGTCAAAAGAGTCAGCATAACAAAGTTGGGAAGCTATAGGAAGGGGTTTCACTTCAGCAGGAATTGAGTTGTATACTTTCATAAATCTGGATGAAAACTCTTGTACTGCTTCATTAGATGATATTTTTATGTTATTGTACTAATTCAACAACTGAAGAGGATTCTTCTTGTCACCCCACCTTGCAAGGAAAATTGTTTCAAAAGATGAAAAATTAAGAATGCTTGCTGCTAAAAGGGATTTGAACCATTTTCTGACTTTACCTGAGAGACTTTGTGAAAAAAGTTTCAATTTTACATCTTCATGATATACCTCTTCTATGTCAAAAAAGTCACTAAACCAATCTAAATGTCTTTGGGATGATACACTCTCTTCAACATCAAATGATTTGATTATCTGATTATAATTATGAGGTAAATCATGCAATTGAGAAGGCAAGACAAGAGATGAAAATATTGCTTCCATGGCTCTAGGAGGATTTTGGGCTGACTAAACAGTCTGGATGGGGAAATTCGGAAATGCATAAATTTGAATGGGCAAAGTAGGAATCAAGGATTGGAATTTCTTGTCATCAATGATGATTTCATTCAAATTAGATTTTGATCTAGATCTGAACAAGGTTTGTTCAAATTTTAAATCAAATTCAAGGTCATCAATGCTTTTTACCCTATCTTTGGGTAAATATAGATTTATGTCCAGGTAAGAAACTGAGTCAATTGTCCTTTCATTTCTTTTATGTAAGCATTTCTCAGGATTATACACATATGCTATAGGTTCTGGATCAGGGTTTCCTCTAGTGTAAATTCTCTTGGGAGCCATGATTTATTATTAAAAATATGTTATGCTACTGATATTATTAAATGAAGTCACGAGGGTAAATTAAGTTCATCCAATAAAAGGTGTCTGAGTCACTGTTACCCTCGGGAATCAAATCTAAAACTTTAGTCGTTCTTTCCTAGGGAAAATTTTCAATTTCGTTCCTCGACAACAAAACCAAAATGTTAACACTGAGTAAATTGTTTTGGATGAGGAAACAACCTATAAAGGTAACCAAAAACCTCTTTAGATTATGGTACTAGCCTACTCATTTCAGAGAGGATCTCTCTTGTCACTTAGTCTCTAATAGATGGTTTTTATTGAGAAAACAATGGCCAGGGTTTGAGGTTTTGAGTGGATTTAATAAAGTTTTGTTAGTAAGGAGGAGAAGGATTTTTTTTGGGCTATGGAGTCAAATATTGAAAACGAATGAAACTAATGTCTGGTATATAGAACCTCTCAGAGGAAAAAAAAGTCTAAATAATTAGGTGGATGAAACCTTCAGTTTTGAATTTGTTGTAGGGGGTGAAAGAGGAAAAAGGAAACAATATCAGAATCAAAGCACCATGTAGATGAGTTCTAACCTAGTTAGGAAGAAAATATAGAGTTTAAATTTTTTGAGTCTAGAGCACCATTTAGATGAATTCTACAGAGCACCATTTAGATGAATTCTACACTCTTAAATATCAATTTAAGCAGAGGAAAAAATGAGATGCAAGTAGGGACATAAGAGATACATACAAAAGATAAGAAACACATTGTCAGCTCATCACTATTAGAATATTTTTCATGAAGGTTCAAGACTTCTGCATTTTCATTTCATTTTGATTCAAAAATTTACAATGAAGATAAAAAATACTATAGTTCTGCCAACTTTCCCCCTTTACATCAAAATGATAAAATATATAGAAGCCTATTTGTTAAACTAGGCTACTAGGAGTCGAGCTCCAGCTGACTACAATAGTGTATCTTGTTACATTGGAAGAGAACAACTCCAAAATGACTTTACTAAAAATAGTAAGCTTGTTTTGACCATATTTAATGCAAAACAAAACGTATCTTACATAATCAAATATCTGAGAAAAAATCTATTTTGATGTGTGGATGAGTCATCAGGTGCATATGGAGACCCCTTCAAGACAATTGGTGAATTTTTAGGTAGTCATGTCACCTTTGTGTAGCAAACTAGAGCTAGTGCTACGCAAATGCTAGCTACAGTGTTTGCGTAGCGCACTTGTTTTTCTTGAAACTTGTGTAGATCCAAGTGGAAGATACCAATTTGAAACCTGATTTGACCTCTAGTGTGGTACATCAATCATTTATACTGTCCTTTTTAATCATATGTGTCTACAACATTTGCGTAGCACGGACTGTTGGAAATATGGCTACAGCAAAGATGACGCAGATGATCAAGGTTGTCATTGATGGCAATCGATTGTTTATGAAGAACAGATGTTGAAACACGCTGCAACACAAATGAAACACCTTGTAAAATCATCCATTCCATTCCATTCCATTCCATTCCATTCCATTCCATTCCGTCCATCCATCCATCCATCCATTCCATTCCATTCCATTCCATCCATTCCATCCATCGTCCATTCCATCCTTCCTTCCATCCATCCATCCATTCCATCCGTCCATCCGTCCGTCCATCCATCCATCCATTCCATTGCCTTCCTTCCTTCCCGTCCATTCCATCCATTCCATCCATTCCATCCATTCCATCCATTCCATCCATCCATTCCATCCATCCATCCATCCATCCATTCCGTCCATTCCGTCCGCATCCGTCCGTCCGTCCATCCATTCCATTCCATTCCATTCCATCCCATCCGTCCATTCCATTCCATCCATCCATCCATTCCATCCATTCCATCCATCCATTCCATTCCATTCCATTCCATCCATTCCTTCCATTCCTCCATTCCATTCCATTCCATCCATATAAAAGGCATCTTGAAAAGCAGAAAGAAAGAATAAAGAAAAGGAAAGCGCAAAATTGAAGTTAAAGCGAGAAGAACTTTTAGTCTAAAAATGGTAGTGGTTAAGGCAGATTTGCATGAGGTGACAATAAATGAGAGCATGCAAGAGGCGGAGTTCAAGAAAATCAGGGAGAAAGGTGGCATCATGAAAAGGCTGAAGAAAGGGGTTGGGTGGCATGAAGACCCGTAATGAAGCGAATCTATATAAAGCGAAGCAGAGATGAATGGGTGTTGGCGAAGAGCTATGGATGTGGAAAAAGGAGGAGGAGAATCTGCGCGACAGAAGAAGAAGCTGAGAATGGGATGAAGAGGACAGTGAGGCAGCGGCAGTCGAGAAAGCGATGAAGAATCTGAAGAAGATGTGAAAGGGTAAGCAAACTATATCGGAGATGAACAAAGTTGATTTAAGCAATATGTATTTTGGTAAACTAGAGTGGTAGGGTGGTTAGGAATATGTCTCTTTTTTTGCAAGTGGGTGCTTGTAGAATGCGATGTTAGTGCCTTCACTCAGTTGATGTTGAAGTAAAAGAGTAAGGCTTCACCCGGTGGAGTCTTTGGGATTACGTAGGAGTTAGTGCTCTAAACCGGTTAGTGTATAATCGAGAGGTGTAACCTCTATGAGTTGTTGCTCATAAAAGATGAGTTGTAAAGAAGTTGGTGCTTGTTGAACATCTTAAGAAGAGGAGAACTTTGCAGGGTTGGGTACATCTTAAGAAGACTAGGTTTTTTCCCTGGTTGGGTTTACTCTTGAAAAATCTGTGTCTCATACTTGTGAATGAATGCGGTGTGTGATTGTTGTTCTTTATGATATATGCTTTATGTTTATAACACTGGTTTTCACAGTAAATACTTACTGCCACTAAGATTAATGATTCGAAGTTAAAAATGAGAGAAATGGTTAATAATTTACAATAACTGATTCACCCCCCCCTCTCAGTTATTTCATACCTGTAACACGGACTCACTACACAAGTGTTGTGTATCAGTCAATACTGCAGCTAAGTTCAATAGCTTGCCTCATACTTTCAATTTTTTTTGAATCAGAGGCATAGGGATTTCAAAAACGATGTGTATTATAGAAATATGTTAAACCTTGCTAATTTTATTCCTCCTTTAATCACCATTTAGGTTGTAGTTGTAATGGATTTTTCCCAAACAATGCAAAATTGTGAGTTTCCTCCCTTAATATTTCAGCTACTTCTGCAAGTAGCTCTAATATTCGTATGGCCTCATCATTCAATTGCAACCTTTGTTTAAGATGCTTGTTTTCCTTCCTCAATGTTAGGTTCTGCACTTTCAAATTTCCCACGTGCCTAAACAAGGTTGCATTTCTCTTCAATTTTGACTGGGCATTTGAAAGGGTTGCACAAGAATTTTCTCTAGTTAGTTTGCATTATTTAAAGTGTTTCATGGCTATGTGATCTAATATCCTATTTTCTTCTCTGAGATAAATGATTTGATATTGAACTTCCCTCAACTGCTTATTAATCCATCTTATGTTCTGTTCTCCTTCTATGGGTGAAGTAGGAGGTCTCTCACTTGCTGCTAGCTTTCCCTGTATCTCTAGACTATTCTTCTTGGATGGGGATCTACAACTATGGTCTCATTATTTTGAAAATTTCCCTTTCCCTTAGATGTTTCACTTTTAGGATCTGTCTTGACCTGTTGTGTCTATACCTCAGGAGATTTCTCTACTAGCTTCCTCTTTAATTCTCTATTTTCTTGGAAAAAATGAGCTATCACATACTGAGCCTCTCTAAGATGTTGTTGTATTACCCTAAGTTCTGAGTCTTTCTCTCTTTCTTTGGTTTGTCCTTCATCCATCTCCTAAGATGAAACTTCAACATATTATGTTTGCACTGTTGGTGTAGGAATTCTTTTAGTTGTTGACCTTGTGGTTGGCCTTGTGGGTGTCTAGGTATCTTTTGGTTCATCGGTAAACAATAGCTTCCTACCCTTTGTTGGAACTGGATATCTTGGAGGAGATCCTTCAACTTCCTTTCCTTTTCCTTTATCTACAGTGCATTCTCCCTTTTGACCTGAGCTGCTAGGAGACAATCTTTCAATAGACAATGGGGTATCTCTTTTGGGTTCCATGGGAATATTGGATGAGGATAAGAAAGAATCCCAGTCCCTGTTTATCTTTCTGAGTTACTCAACAACTAGCAGCTTCGCTAAGGAAACGTGGAACAAGATAGTCTTAAGTTGGCCATCCCTGGCTTGGACCTTGTCTTCCATCTTTCCTAAGCTTCTACACAGGTAAAAAGGTAAGTTGAGAGGGGTTTTCCCTGTGGAGTCCATGAGGAGTCTCACATGGTATTGGTATACCCTATCAAACCTACCCTCACAAGTAAAGTATATTTGTATGACCCTCAACAAATTCTCATAGGGATCTAGCACATACTCCCTAGGAATGGTGGCTCCTATCTTCTAATTTCTATATTTAGGCTTGAGGAAATCAATGTAAAACAAAGAATCCAAAGGCATACCTTTAAACCGTGTTTCCCCTAGGATTGGGATCTCTGTAGCACAAGATATTGTCCCCTCTAACACTGGGAAGATGACCCCAACAAATGTTGTCTAGACACCATTGTAGTTGAGGAAAAAATCCTTTGTTAGTTGTTGGTTATATCCTTGAATTTTCTCACAAATTCAAATGCACCCAACTTGCTCAAAAGAAACTCTAAACGCAGGGTCTGAGTTCACTAAACCGAGGCTTTGTGTCTCACACCTTAACACATTCCATCCTTTGTGCTTCTTCTTCTCATGTGTTTTCATAGCCGAACAAATATCTCTACAAGATGGATGTGAAACTGTGGCAGGCAGAAAAGTGCTCAAAACCTAATAGGTAAGTTTGCACAGCAAGTCTAATAGAGCTAGGGTTTTCTTCAAAATAGTATGAAACCATTTCTGTGTGAGAGGCATGTTACTTAGCTAGGTATCAATACATGGGTAATAATGTTTTAAATGTGTTTATCATAGCTGGTGATTGGGTATGAGATGAGGAGAGGGAACATCAACACTACGATTTGTGTAGCAAGGAGCACATGACAACAATTGTGTAGTGCGAGGGTCTGCACAACGTTTTCATAGCGCGAAACAGGGTTTGTGTTGCAGGGGATTTTGAAGCTTGTTCAAGAGGGAAGAAACCAACTTGCAGGTCTAGAATGTGTGCAGAGAGATGAAAGATGATGAAGAAGGATGTAGGATTTGATGTGGAGATGGTTTGAGAGGGAATAGTACCCGTTTGAAGCGAAAAGACCCCTTATATCATTTAAGTGACTTGCGCAGCGTGCCTAGTTTTGTATATTTCCACGGTACAAATGACATAAATAACCATCAAGAACTTGCACTAAATTCATTACATGTGATCATGCTCATTAAAATGCTTTGACAAGACCTCCCTCCTAAACTTATGAATTTAATTATGACATATCATTTCCCTTATATGAAGTCATTTTGGACTTCAAAACAAGGACCCTTACAAAATATTTCATGATGACAAACAACTCATGGACCTTCTAATGACTTCTTCACCTTCATAATATGTGATGATATACACAAACCATTGACTCAGACTTGTGATTTTGACTCTTATTTGGCATGCACCTTACCCCGTATTTTATCAATGACCTAAGGTTTCTTGATCCATCCCATGAATCCATATATACACAAACCATGACCCAATTTAGGAATGACTTGGTCTTCCTAAGACCATGGCATGACTTTGCAAACTTTAGAAAAAATATAATTCTTGTCCTAAAAATACTGATTCTAACAAACTGTAGATGGGTAAGGACCAGAGTAATGGGTGGATATGATTCCACAAGAGAGGGGGAATTAATCGGGGTTTTGAGTGGTTTCCACATGCCTTGAGTCTTAAGTGATTTTGATAAATCATTTTTATCATTTATTCATTTATCCCTTTGAATTATTAAACAACCAAACATTGAATTAATGTAAGAGGTTGGTGAGGGAGTCAACTCACCTACTAATGGAAACATGGGTTGAGTGCAATCATTCTTGGGGGAAGAGTAAGAGTCAAGAAAGCATGGGAAAAGAAGGAAATATAAGTAGGAAGGAAGAAAGTTTTTCAATTGAGCATGAAGTGAGGAAAAACTAGATTTGAGTGTTGAGAAAGAGTAGGTAGCCATTTTGTTTGTAAATATAGCTTGTTCGGGATGGAAATTGCATGAAGATTTAAGCTATTATGCGAGTGAGTGAATTCATGTTGAGGGAATTATCCTAGATAAAGTGAGGTTACTTTTGTGAGAACTCTTGTTGCAGTTGGATTTATTGGAGACCACAATAGAGAGAATCCCTAGATGGTCTATGATGGAGCCCAAAAGGGGATGGATATTATCTGAGGGATTGTAGTGCAGAGAAGGAAATATCATCCCTTGGGTTGTGTATACTTATGGGGAAGAGAGTTGGGTGGTTTGAATTACTATAGGAGTCACGTCATTATGTTTTAGTGAGTTTTGGGTTGTTTGAGTGGATTGTAGACACCCATAGGATCTTGTTCGTATTTGTGGCTTCATAGCCCCAGCTTGCAGGTGGCTTGTTGTAGAGAGAATTGGTGCAATGGAACCAACAGTTGGGTGGAATTTCCATTGTCTATAGTTGGGTGGAATGTCCATTCTCTACAGTTGGTTGTGTTAAATGTTTTTAAAAGATAAGTGTTTTGATCATTGTGTTATTTAATGTTAAGTGTTGTGTGTAAATTTTGCAATTTAATTTGTGTTTTATGTGATTGAATGTTGTCGTGCATGCTTAAATAATATGCATTCAAGAATTTAAAATTATTGATAACTGCATGAGCTTATATACCATGTTAGGCATATTTTCTACATTTGAATTGGCATGTTAGTCGATTTAGTAGTAATGTGGCCCATCAAGGCAGTTGGGTATGCTACAATATGATATCAGAGCGAAGGTTTCAACACCGGACTAATATGGGCCAAAGTCCGGCACAAATTTGACAAATCTATTATTGTAGAGTTTTGATTTGTGTCAAATTGGGGAAATTTGTAAAAACAAAGTGAAATCCCCAAATTTATAATCAAATTCAAGCCAAATTTTCACTCAAAATTGTCAAAGAGATGATTAATTACGTCGATTTGCAAGTTGTAAAGTTAAATTTGGGGTAGAAGGTCGAAATTCATGTTTTCAACGTGACTTTGACATTTGGAGAATCAAAAAACCATATCACATTGACATTGAAATCAACGATTGAGATTCATCTCAAATCAGTCTAAAAAATTTTAAGTTCATCGAAGACAATTTCTTGGTTCACCGAAAAAGAATTTGAAGTTAGTTGAAACATAACGTTTTTCAAGTTCACCAAAAAAGAATTTTTTCCAAGTTTGTTGAAAAAGAAGTTTCCTTGATTTTGTCGAAAAAGAGGCTTTTCATAGTCCTTCAAAGAAAGAATTTCTCAAACCTTTGAAAGAAGAAATTTAAAAACCACCAATAGAAGGATTTTGGAGACCACCGATGAAATAAATTTGGTGATCGTCGAAAGGAGAAACCTTCAGATTGTTGATGGAAGAAATAGTTTGATCGTCGATAAAGGGAAAGGGGGATGATGACATGGATATATTAGGTGTTGACAGATGGACATCAATGCCACATCAAAATCCATGAGTCATGCCACGGGAGAAGAATAACTCATAATTAGATAAAATTTAAAGGGTTTGTCCGTAGAAAGGAGGCATACAAAATTGTTAGTGAGGATCATTGGACACTTCTGCTTCAAATCTCTGAAAAATGAAAATTAGTGGTTTTTGAAGAACATGGTGGTGCTTAGTGACTAGGACATGGGTGAAGATGAAATTTTTACAGGGATTCCAAAATGTAGGAATGGAGATACCTAGTGGTATTTTGGCCTAATTCTTAAGGGTTTGGAGTGGAGGTGCCAAAACAAGGTAAAATACACTATTCCAGACCACTTTTTGGGTATTTTTGAGATCTTCAAAGGGGGAAAAGGGACCCTATATCAAAAATTTGGAAAAATCATATACTCAACATTTTACCCATTTGAAAAGACATCCAACATTTTTTTATGGAAGTTATCCCAATTTTTCTTTGTTTTGGAGATAGTAAATTTGGCTAAAAATTTGGGGGAAGTGTAAAAATAACAAAGTAATCAATTCCCTATTTATACAAAAATTGATTGGAGCATTAGATTCCAAATATGAAGGTTGTTGTGTACTCACTACCCAGAATACTAATATGCACCTAATATACAATTTTTCTTGGTTTCTGACATGTTTTCTTTGTTGGCCCTTGGTTATGGAAGAGAGCGAAGATCAAGAAAGAAAAGGTGAAATGCGCACTTCGCGAAAGACACAGTGACTATCACTGGTTTGAAGTGAGAAGAAGAGAAGAAAAGATGGAGGGAATTATGGAAAATCAATCCGTGGGATGAGGATATCGAGGATGACATATCAGCAAGGAATATGGGCCGAGGAAAACTCAGCAAGCGGGAAAAATCCATTGTTGGATGCTTTTGAACACCGCACGAGAAGGAAGGAAAGACATGCTGGCGAATCCCGGAAAAAGCGGGTCAAGTTGACCTAGGGTTTTAGACACCTAGGGTTTTGGCACTTAGGTTTCGACCAAGGTTGTCGGTGAGGTATTGTAATGTATAAATAAAAGGTCAAGAGGACCTGGGTCGGGTCGGTACGATATTTTGGTTGATCTAGCTCTATTGTTGTGGTGAGATATTATTGTATTGTGAGAGAGAAGTGTTGGGTGAGAGAGCCTTATGGTATTGTAATATATTTAGTTGTGTGTGAAGGTCAAGTCCTACAGTTGGGCGCGCAGGAAGGGGAGAGAAAGAGAGAGAAGAAAGAAGATTTTCTAGCTGAGAGCACAGACAAGAACTGTATGCTTTATCTTAATAAATCATAAGCACAGTTGTGTGGACATAGCCCTAGAGAGAGGGTGAACCACGTATATCTTGTGTTGTGTGTGTGATTGATGGTTTGATATTTGTCATTGTTATATTTTTATTTACATTACTGTGTTAGATCAGATCTATAGTTGTGCAGGATAGGTCTAGCTTGATAAGTGTTATATGCATATTGAGTTGTTGTTGTACTGTATCCACTTGATATTCCCATGGTTGTAGACATCTCTATCCTACAATCCCCTCATAGCTTCTTCGGGTGAGACTGCATTTGCTTCACAGGTGTTTCCAAAAGGGCCATTAGCTAGGGCTTGTTGGTGCACTCTTGGAGTGAACCTTGGGTCCGCCCCTGTGCCAAAAAATGGTTCTGTTGCTGAGATAGGAATCTTCTTGAGGAAATTTCAAGGTGGTTCCCATCAGAGACAAAAACTCAAAAGTGGATAGAGGATCAAGAGAAGGAATTCACTGAAGCCCAGAACAAGAACCCTAATCTTAGTACAGAAGATTAGTTGGAGAAATATATCTTTACCGACATTCATGAGATATTATTTAGAGGGATCCATCAAGAGCTATATGAGTGGTTAGCTAGGTTAGTAGATACCCAATTCGAGATAAGACCTAGATATCCTGTAGTTTGGACATCGACGTTGATCCAGAAGGTTAAAAGGTTTGATAACATTGTATCCATAGCAGTAGATCATTGGTTTGATAGTACCATTGGAGGGTATATCACCAAGTTTGTTGTTGACAGAGTAGATTCATACAACCAAGATGAAAGATATTTCTTTAAAGGACCCAGAGAAAAAAATTTACAATTCTTGAAGTTGAGACTCAAGATGTTGTTGCATGAGAAGAACATCTTGAAGATACAGTAGATCGAGAAGATTTGAAAAGGCTAATGTTCAATAATTCGGACAGCGACAATGACACAGAAGTTGGACATACGCACAATGGGAGAGTATTCTGAGGGGTTCACATTGAGAACTTGTTTAAGAAAAACTATGGGGAAGAGGGTTTCTACAATGGAGAAGAGGAAAATATGACAGACGAAGAACATTCAGAACCCACCAAAGCAGAAGAAGGGGAAGTTGAAGAACTTCATCGGAATGAGCCATAAACCTCAGAAACTGCGCAGACCACTGAAGTAAGTACTATTAACCCTCATATTTCCTCAAGAGTGCTAAGTAATCAGAATAGTCAGAATCATCAGAGTCCACAAAGTACTATTACTAGCAGTTCATCATCTACTAAGACAAGAAACCTAGTCAGCTCCATGGAAAATGAGATGAGGCTCCCTATATTTATAGGAGATGGATCTGAAGATCCTGATCAACATTGGCTTCTATGCGAAGTCATATGGAACATTAAGAATGTCACAGATGAATTTGTTAAAAGAAACCAGTTTAGCACTACACTGAGGGATCGCGCGTTGAGATGGTACATGAAGCTTGTCCAAGGACTTACACAACCGAAGACATTGAATGAGATCAAGAACGTGTTGATTGCAGAGTTCAAGAAACCTAAGTTGGAGTCACAATGTATTACAGAGATGAAGGAGATCAAGCAGAAGTTAGCCGAACCTATTTGGGAGTTCGACTAGAGATTCAAGACCCTAACAGGCCGATTAAATTGTAAGATCTTGAACAAGAAGAACAAGGAATGGTTCATTGCTACACTTTTACCACACATCAAAGTTCCATTGATGCAGCAGAAGATTGCTTCACATTTTGAGGCATTGGAGATCTCCATGAAGCTTGAATCAACCCCTATGGGAGAATCTAGCTCAGGTATGATTCAGATCTTGAGTCAGCTAACTAGTTTGTCTCTATAGGTTGAAGACATGAAGAAAGACAAGGGAAAATAAAAAAGAGAAGACATCTGGTGTGTCAGATATAGATCAGAAAGTCGTGACAAGGAACACTACCCTCTATTAAATGAATACTTGGCTTCTGGAGCTCCGAGCCCCTTGAAGTAAGTCACCTTACCTTGGTGTGAAGTATGCAGAAATCAACATTGCCCTGGTGAGTGCTATTACATGCATAAATATGTTCAAACACCCACAAACTTGTACTGCACATTCTGTAAATCAGTATGGCATGATGATACATATTGTAGAGCTTATGATCTCATGCATGAAATATCGAGATATATATATATAAGATCTAAGGTAAAGTACATCAAGAAGGAAACACTACGCAGTATAACTCCCCAAGAAGAGGAAACTTCAATCCTCGCGGTGGATTCAGAGGACGAGGATGAGGAGGAGTTATAAGTCGAGGCCAAGGACAAATAATATGTTATAAGTACGTGCAGCACATACATATAGCAAGGGACTGTCAGAACCCTTGCACCACTTGCAGTTATTGCAACTCCTTCGAGCATGTCATTGAGGACTGCCCCATGCTACTAGCCAAGATTTAGGAAAGACGAGGACCCCAGCAGAACCCACAAGTGCAATTGATCTATGCTAAACCTCATGGAGAAGACCCTAGAGTCATTGTTATCACTCAAGGAGGCACTTCTACAGGAGAAGATAGAATGACCCAAGGAAAGATCGTAGAATACTTAGGTATCAGGAAAGATGCAGAGAAGACCCAAAATTTTGATGTGAAGAAAGAAAGACAAATCTTTGAGGAAGCGAGGCAAGAGCTCAAAGAAGGTCAAGGTTCTTCCTCAAAGACACGACCAGAAATCAGAGAATATGGGATGCCTCAGGAATTTGATCAGTCGGCTTCACCAAGAGGAGGAAAAGAGGTTAGTAAGCTCATCGAATTTTTATACACTTGTATTAAGTTGATTCAGGATGAAAATGTTGTGCAAGAGCTACAGAACTTAATCAGATAGTACGATCTAGGAAAGATAGACCCCTTACTGAATTGGGAAAGACACCAAATTGGTAAGAAGAGAAGGACAAATAAATAATTACATTTTAATGCTCAGATAGGAGAATATGATATAGACTATGTGGTCCTCGACTTAGGGTCAGATGTCAATGTCATGACGAAGCAAACTTGGGAACTAATGGGAAAACCAAGGTTGATATGTTCCCCTATCAGACTTAGAATGGATAATCATCAATATTTCATCCCATTTGGACGATTGGAGCATGTCCCTGTGGACGTCAACGGGGTAAGAACATTTTTATATTTTGAGGTAATTGAGATAGTCGATGACAATTTCCATTAACCTGCGTTGTTAGAAATCGATTGGGCCTTTAACAATTCCACTATAGTTGATATGAAGAAAATACATATGACCTTTGAAAGAGATGGCCTTCGGGTCATTTCACCCTTAGATCCATATGAAGGTCTGTGGTACACAGAGCCCATCAGAGAAGAAGACCATGCATACAAATTGGAAAACATCTACAAACTAACAACCAGACAACAAGATTACATCAACCCTACAGAAGATCGAAATCTAAGTTGGTGAAGTGACAACACGTGTTCATCAGATTCATAAAAAGCGTTGGATAACTAGTAGAACCATATGTATGAAGTATCTACCAGAAGATGTGCTAGATGAACCATAGAATTTCACTGGATTGGCACAACAGTGAGTAACTTAAACACATTTGATGGTATGAATCCTTTAGAAGCCTTCCTATCAGACTTTGAAGAAAATATACCAACACAACATAGACTGTTGGCCATGGATGAGGCCCTGAAATCTACACCAGCAAGATGGTGGGGGACACATAAAAGCAATATTACAAACTGGACACAATGTCGAACTTTAATGACAGCACAATTCTCAACACAAGTAGTAAGTTGCGAAGTAAGGTACACTAGTCGAATATGCCCAAAGGACCATGTGCGAAGCTGCGAAGAGGCCTGGAGAAAAATCCCTCGAGAAAAATGGGTGCAAAAATTCATTAACACGTTGGATATGACCCCTATCAACTGGTACCTTCAAGAAGAGTCGTGCCTCATCACTGCAGACTAGGAAGGTATGATTCAGAATTTTGTAACCACCTTTTTATTTGAAATTGAATATCCTTCAGTAGACCAAGAATTATAGATTGTGTGAAAGAAGGTATTCGAGGAGACATCTAGCCTCCCTATGGAACAAGAAGAGGACGAATGGACTGCGCCTCTCCAAAAATTTCAGAGCTTCTATAACATCAATTTCGATGATGATGATGATCCCAGGAAGGTGAACATCGCAGAAACAGAAGGCCAAATAAATGTGGAAGGACCAGGATTTGAGCTACCATTTATTGGTCAGCCAATCAATATTAAAAAATTCAACATTGGGACAGAGAAGACACTGAAGCTTGCCAATGTTGGATATTATTGGGATGTTTCTACCATTGACAAGATTACAGAGTTACTGCACGAGTATCAAGACTTGTTTCTGACCAAATTCATTGATATGAAGGGTATCAAAGGTCCTATGGGAGAGATGAGGATCCCTTTGAAACCAGGTGTGAAGCCAGTCAAGAAAAGACCTTACAGATTGAACCTGAAATACAAGGAAAAAGTGAATATTGAGCTCGACAGAATGCTAGAAGCAGAGATTATTGAACCTGTCGAAGAGTCAAAGTGGATTAGCCCTATGGTCATGAAAGACAAGAAAACAGGAGAAATCAGGATTAGTGTGGATCTCAAGAAGTTGAATGATCCTTGTCTGCATGACCCTTTCCCTACACCATTCACTGACGAAGTGTTAGACAATGTGGGAGGCCAGTAGATATATTCCTTTACAGATGGATTTTCAGGATACCACCAGAGCCAGATTACCAAGGAGGACCACCACAAGACCACGTTTTCCATAGAATGGGGATCCTACCAATATACAGTGATGCCATTTGGACTGAAGAATGCCCCAGCCATATTTTCCATGGTGGTGGTCGAAGCGTTCAAAGAATTTTTGCATAAATTTTTAGAAGCATATTTTGATGCCTGGATTATGTTTAGTTTGTTGAAAAACCATATTGAATGTCTAAGGATAATGTTGGATAAATGCAGGTAGTGTCAAATTACTTTGAATTTGAAGAAGTGCATCTTCTTCTCACCATTTGGAGTAATATTAGGCCATATTATATGTAAGCATGGATTGTTGGTTGATCCATCAAAAATTGCAATTATAGTTGATTTTTTCGCCTCCTACTTCAGTCAAACAACTGCACACTGTGCTAGGACATACTGCCTATTATAGAAAATCCATTAAAGGGTATTCCCAAATTACAGCACTGATGGAGAAGCTGTTGAAGAAGGACTGTCAATTTAGATGGACAGAAGAATGCCAGACGAGCTTCGACACACTGAAACAAAAGATGGTTACTGCGCCTATTCTGGTTTTTCCAGATCGGAGAAAAGAGTTTCATGTGCATGTCAATGCGTATTCTATTGCATTAGGAGTAGTATTGGAACAACCTAGAGAAGGGGATATCGACCATCCATTAGATTTTGCTAGCAGGAATATATCTACAACCAAAATTAATTACACCACTACTGAGAGAGAAGGATTAGCCATGATGTATGCATTGCAAAAATTCTGCCACTACTTGTTGGAAGGACACTTTAAAATGTTCACAGATCACTCCACACTGAAGTACGTAGTCAACAAGCCAGTGTTGGGGGGACGAATGTGCAGATGGCTTCTATTGTTTTAAGAATATGATTTTGAAATCATAGTTAAACCAGGAAGAATGAATAAGGGCCCTGACCACTTGTCGAGGTTGGAGCATGGTGAAGAACCCACCAGTTTGGAGGATACACTGTCGGATGCACAAATGCTCGCCATTATAAAGATTGACGACCACTTCGCATACATAGTCTAGTTCTTGTCAATAGGAATGGCACCTAGTGAGAACACGATTCCCTAGAAGAAACAGTTAGTGGTGTGCGTTGTAGACTTTTCAATTATAGCCAGTCAACTATACAAGATGGGACCTGATGAGATATTAAGGAGATGTATTATGGAGACAGAGAGACCACTGATCCTCGCAGAATCTCATGAAGGAATCGCAGGAGGGAATTACACAGGGAAAGCAACTGTGCAGAAGGTTCTTAGAGATGGCCTTTGGTGACCTACCTTACACAGATATGCTAAAGATTATGCCAAAGCCTTTGATGTATGCCAGAGAATCAGAAAACCATCACGAAGAGATGAAATGCCATTAGCACTGTAGATGACCCTACAAGCATTTGAAAAGTTGGCCATTGACTTTGTGGGACCTAAAACCCACTAGGAAAGCACACAGGAGCAAGGTACATAATTACTGCGATAGAATACCTGACTAGATGGGTTGAATCCAGAGTAGTTAAGGACCGTAGTGCAACTACAACTATGCATTTTATATTTGATGACATAATAACCAGGTTTGGATGCCCCAAGATCCTTATGAGTGATCAAGGCACACACTTCATCAATAAGACAGTTGAAGCCCTGACTGAAGAATTTGCAGTCCACCATTATAAGAGTACACCTTACCATCCACAAACAAACGGAACAGTTGAATCATTCAATAAGATCTTGGAGACCGCACTGACAAATATTTGCAATGTGAACAGGAATGACTGGGATTTAAGAGTACCTGTAGTACTATGGGCCTATAGAACCACTTGCAAGAAATTAACAATGCAAACCCCTTTCAAGTTGGTTTATGGTCTTGAAGTTGTTGTCCCAATGGAATACTTAGTGCCAAGATTTAGAATTGTTTCCTTTACAGGTATGGATGAGACTGGCATTGTTCAAGAGAGGCTTGCACAGATGGTTGAATTGGAAGAAGACATATTTATTGTAGGATTCCATCATCAAGTTCAAAAGGAAAGAGAGAAGGCCTATCATGACAGACACATCAAGAAGAAGGCATTCAAGCAAGGTGATTTAGTACTGATGTATGACAGTAAATTCATGAAGCACCCTGGGAATTTTAGAACGCATTGGATCGGACCATATGAGATCGCCTATGTTACCGAAGGAGGAGCTACACAGCTGAAGACATTGAATGGAGACTGGAAGGAAGGGTTGGTGAATGGGAGTCAGCTGAAGTTGTACTATGAAAACCAGCTACCTCGCAACTCTTAGTAAACGCATGAGGAAAAGGGTCTAGGTACCAGGTGTAGTTGAAACTGGGTACCAGACACAGAAAAGACATTTTGCACAAGGATGTGACGAAGGCATAGAGAATAAAGCAAAGGCTGCACTCCGCAACCCAAAGTCGAAGTAAAGGAGAAGGATCAAATCTGAAGTTCCTCGGGACGAGTCACAGGTGAGTTTTGGGGGCCTGTTGGCCCTTGGTTATGGAAGAGACCGAAGATCAAGAAAGAAAAGGTGAAATGTGCACTTTGTGAAAGACATAGTGACTATCACTGGGTCGAAGTGAGCATAAGAGCAGAAAAGATGGAGCGAAGTATGGAAACACAAGTCATGGGATGAGAAGATCAAGGATGATATATCAGCAAGGAATATGGGTCGAGGACAACTTAGCAGCGGGAAAAATCCACCATTGGATTATTTGGAACACCGCGCGAGAAGGAAGGAAAGACAGGTTGGCGAAGCTCGAAAAAAGTGGGTCAAGTTGACCTAGGGTTTTGGGTATTTAGGGTTTTGGCACCTAGGTTTCGACCTAAGGCTGTCGGTGAGGTATTGTAATGTATAAATAAAAGGTCAAGAGGACCTGGGTCGGGTCGGTATGATATTGTGGTTGATCTAGCTCTATTTTTGTGGTGACAGATTATTGTATTGTGAGAGAGAAGTGTTTGGTGAGAGAGCCTTCTAGTATTGTAAGATATTCAACTGTGTGCGAAGGTCAAGTCCTGCAACTGGGTGCGCAGGAAGGGGAGAGAAAGAGAGAGAAAGAGAGAGAAGAAATAAGATCTACTAGCTGAGAGCGGAGACAAGAGCTGTATGCTTTATCTTAATAAATCATAAGCACAGTTCTGTGGACGTAGCCCTATAGAGAGGGTGAACCACGTATATCTTGTGTTGTGTGTGTGATTGATGCTTTGATCTCTGTCATTGTTATATTGTTATTTTCATTAATGTGTTAGATCAGATCTATAGTTGTGCAGGATAGGTCTATATTGATAAGTGTTAGATGCATATTGAGTTGTTGTTGTACTAGATCCACTTGATATTCCCCTGGTTGTAGACATCTTTGTCCTGCAACCCCCTCATAGATGCTTCGGGTGAGATTACATCTACTTCGCAGGTGTTGCCGAAAGGGCCAATAGCTAGGGATTGTTGGTGCGCTCTTGGAGTGAACCTTGGGTCTACCCCTGTGCCAACATTATTTTATAGTTGGAAAAAGATGGACTCCTACCTAGACTGCACCAGTGAGAACATGGCACAATTGACCATAAATGACAAAATTTAGAAAACTATAACTTTTATCTCAAAAATCAAATGAGGTATGAGTATAATTATTAGAAATGTGATTAACAAGAGATTATGTCTAAAGGATCAGAATTTGGATTAGTGCATTTGTGTTCTTCATGAATTGAGAAGGATGACATGTAACCTAATTAATGAAATATTTTACAATATGCATAATTCTAATAGTGATTTTTGCATGCACGTTTTTACATAATTAGAGGTACAAGAAGGACATATCTAGTTCAAAATGGGGACTAAAGATATGGAGGATGCACAAGGTTCTTACAACCATGGAGATGAAATCAAAGTTTTAAATATCAGCCTAGGAAATGTAGAAACAAATTCCAATAGACATAGAAGTAGAGTGGAGCCTATAGTGTTGGTTGAGACAATGAAAAGTCTACAAAAATAAGTGTGGAACTATAGAGTAGATAATGAAAATATGATAAGAGCTAAAGAAGAGAAAAATCACATTAATACTCAACTACTTCAAATTTTGAAGAATTTATAGAATAAATTCAATAATGATTCCAACACAAGACATGAAACCATTGCATGTCATGCAACATATTACCAGTATCATGAAAGAATAAATGGTTACAAAGGATTTAGGAACTTAATAAATTCCAGTAGAAATCATCATTCACTTGGACATTCAACTAGAAGAGCATGTGCAGAGTCAAGGAGAAGCCCAAGTATGTCCCCTATTTGACATTTGAAGGAGGACCGATGTAACACCCCAAGTTTTGAGCCCCCGTATTAAATAATGTATTGTTACATTGTTGAGAGGCCAGAGTGCCCAAACAATTATTAAAAGGCCATTGTTCCTAAGAAATGTATTTTTTTTATCATTATTAATAATAAATACATCGTTGGCTGCTAGACAGTCAAGGAATAGAGTTATAGGGGGATATGATTCCACAAGAGAGGGGGATTGAGGGTCCAAGTGATTATTTATTTTATATTACCCATTTTGTGTAATGGGGGGGGGATCATTTATGTGAGCTCTTGGGGGAAGGCAAGAGGTTCTTTACCCCTACGAATTACAAAAACCCATCCCTGATCTATGGAAGGGATTCGTTCTCCCATTGGAAAACACTCTCATTCATGTCCGCATTCTAGTGTTGTTGTTGGTCGCCTCACATGTTCATTCACCTGTTTTGATTCAATGTTCATCCTCTCTCATGGAGTCTACCCTCCATCCATTCCTTCACTCACTCATCTTTTCTCATTTTCGTATCTTGGCTTGGGAAAGGAAGATGAATTGTTGAAGAGTATCCATGGTTTTGTTGGTTGTAGAGATTGTTGGTGTAATCCAACCATGATTTGAGGCATGCATGTATGATATGTTTGGCCTATGATCAAATTTGATCACAGTTGCAAGTCCTGAGAGTCCTAGCATGGAGATTTTGGACCAAATGCACTAGATCCCTGGAAGGAGAGGGACTGCCTGAGTGACTGTGTGGCAGAGAAGGTTGGAGGTCTATTTTTTTGGGTGGTGCAGGATGGGTATAAGAGAGTTGGGTACTTGGATTGCCATGAGTTCTGGAGAAGCCTATGATATTGAGTGATGAATTTTTTGGGAATTCAAGTAACACTCTGGAACTGTCCTTGTCAATTCATAGCCTTGGCTCGGGGGTGACACTGTTGTTGAGACTTAGAACAACAGTGTCTCTGGTTGGGTGTAACGTCCTTGGTTTTCATCCAGTTGGTGTCTTCTTTTATAAAAGATAAGTTCTCTCTATTATGGTTTCCTTGCTAATGTATTTATTTCCACTGCATATCAAATTATTATATCTGAGATTTGTACTTATAATATGAATGCTTGCTAGTGAATGTTGTGCATGTATTTTAAGTTGTAGTATGAATATTGATCATTGCATGTATGTATTTCATGCTTCTTTCTTAATTAAGTGTTATCAGAGTCTCCAAATCAACCAAGAGGTGTGTTATTGGTGTGGCATGCCATCTTGTGGGAGGTTGGGTATGTTATAGTCAATAACATAGAAGAATGGTAGTGGCGTTTCCTGGCTTGGGTGGCTGGGGAAATTAAAAATTGGTATCAGAGCTTCTGGTTAAAACAACAGACTGTTACAGGCTAGAAAAAGTGAAAATCAAGAAGATTCATTGTTACAGATTATATATGTGTGTGTGGGTGTGTGTGTGTGTGTGTGTGTGTGTGTGTGCAGGAATTGGGGAAAAATGGTGGATTCAATGTTTGAGTGTAATCCCCCAAATTTTTGAACAGATATGAGTTTGAATGATTCCATGATTGTCTAAGAAGTTAATGGATATATGTGTGTGTGTGTGTGTGTGTGTGTGTGTGTGTGTGTGTGTGTGTGTGTGTGTGTGCAAATTGGGGAAAAATGGTGGATTCAACGTTTGAGTGTAATCCCCCAAATTCTTGAATGGATATGAGTTTGAATGACTCCAGGATTATCTAAGAAGTTAATGGATTCGATCTGTGGATTTGCAGAGTCGAATTCGACTTGGAAGGTGGAAAATTCGAGATTTAATGGTTGTTGTAATGATGAAAAAATGTTGGAGAATCGATGGTTGAGATCGTGTTCGATCTTGGATCAACGGTCTTGATTCATCCTTGGAAAATTTTAAAAATTCTAATGTTTGCAAGGTTTGGTGGAATTACCAAATCAATGGTTGGGATTGATTTGGAGATTTGAAAAATGAGGAACATCGAATTTTCCTATTGATTTAGGTTGTTTGGAGAGTTGGATCAAACCAATGGTCAAGATCCTCTTGAAAAGGAGATCAATGACCCAAATGCACCTATGATTTTGTCAAAATTCTAAGTGTGGAAGTTCACCAACAAAAATTGTCGACAACTGATGGTTGGGGGTCAGAAAATTAGGTGAAGGGTTGAATATTGACCAGGTAAAATATCTTATCATTGATCGTCGATGGTCAGGGTTCGAAAAATTATGGCGAAGGTTTTATCTTTCCCAGACAAAGAAAATCTATGATCATCGATGGCCGATGATCGAGGATCAACAGAAAACCTTGGAAGTCCTGAAATCAGGAGTAAATTTGGACCCTTCATATTCGGGTACACTTGTTCAAAGATTAAAAAGGGTTCATAAATTCCGCGTTCAGAAGTCCAAGGGTGTGGTGGTGTTCAACATCGAAAAACCTCTGAAGTCTCGAAACCCAAAGTAAATATATACCATTTGTGTTGAGGACATGTGTCCACAGATTAGTCAATTCAGGAGTTCGGCGTTCGAGGAACTTGTGGTGTAGTGGGGAGAAGTCTCCCGAAGTTTCGAAGTCTTGAATTTGTGAGGCACTGGGCTGACATAGCCTACTGACATCACCTAGGGTGACATGGAAAAACTTGGATATTTCCATGTGTCACCGTGTTTTGTGTCTTTCAAGGATCGTTCATGTAAATTATTATATGAAACGTGTCTCCCATTGGATAGGGCCACGTGTTTGTGCCTTACTTTTTTCCACGTGGTAGAAGATCCTATAGTCTGGAGACTTTGCACTCTGGAGGATTCGATGCATAAGCAGTTGGGGTTGAGGACTCTCGAAGGCCCGAAGGATGAATTCCATCTTAGCCATTGATTACAATAAACACATGGAGCAATATCCCAAGGTCCAGAGGCTTGGTACTCTGTATATTTTTAGTTGCAAGTTGTTTGGGTCAAGAAATCTCAAAGGCTAGAGTTAATATCCACCGTTGATCGGGACAAGGTACATGGCAAGAAATCCTGCAGTCTAGAGACTTGGCACTTCAGAAGAGTTGAGAGTGTGGACAGACCAAAAATCCTAAAGTCGGAGTCCTGAAGCTCCTGTTGACTCTCAATATCATCCCTTGATCTATTTTCAACCAGACGATCTCCGATATAGTATTTCTAACACAAAAAATCACCTGGAAGGATTTGGCCTGCGGTTTCGAGCCATGGTCACTTGGGAAAGTGGTTTGAAGGAAGCACTTACACAAAATTGATTTTTGTATCGACCTAGGGATAACATGGAAGTGTTATTTATTAAAATTCTTCACAAGTTGAAAGTATCTGTAGCATTATTGATAAATTGTGTTTATCATATGCTTAAATCTGACAATATGGTCACTTGCACATTTTACAGAATTATGGGATTTACACACATAAACTCATAATGTGTATTGAAGAAATGGAAGAAGGAGAGGGATCCTCCAACCATGATAAACAGGACGAAGGCCAGAATACCAGAATTGACAATGCAGAGACAAAATCCAACGGATGCAAGGGCCGAGGGGAGCAAGATACATTGTTAGAAACCGTGAAGAGACTGAAAATTGAAGTGCAGTGCTAGAAAGAAGACAACGAGAGGATGATGAGAGAGCAAAGTCAGATAAATTATTGAGTGTTGCAGAGATTAAATCAGTTGCAAGGTCAAGCCAAAAATGGCTCAAAGCAAGAGGAAGAAGGCAGTTGTCATGAAAGAAGAAATTACCGTGGAAGAGCAGGTTATTCCATAAGTTCTACCAGAGTTCATAGACACCACTCACTTCCTTACTCAACAAGAAAGTTTTATGCATCTGAATATTCCTTAAGGAGTCCAGAGGTGTCTCTTGTTAGGCACCAAAGAAGGAGACACAAGGTGGACAGTTTGCAAGGAGAGATGAGGAATCTCAAGCCACCATCCTTTGATGGTGAAAGAGAAAAGGAAGATGATGTTGAAGCATGGTTGCTTGGACTCAGGAGACATTTCCAATTTCACAACTATTCATCAAATCTAGAAGTCAGAATTTCCACCTACCACTTACATGGAAAAGATGCAATGTGGTGGGATCAACTGAAGCAAGTTGAACATATTAATGAGAATAGGATCACTTGGAATAAATTCAAGAAGTATTTCCAAAAGGAGTACCTCTCAAAGAATTTTTATGACTAGAAAATGCAGGAGTTATTTGAACTCAGGATGGGAAGCATGACTATGGAAGAGTATGAGAAGAAGTTCATGGGGTTGTTAAAGTATGTTGGGTTTATAAATGATGAGAAGGTAAAAATACAGAGGTTTTTGAGTGGACTGTCGATCTTTTATAAAGAAAATATTTGGTATGATGAGCCCAAGACCTTGATTGAGGCTATCAGGAAGGCTAAATACTTGTATGAGCAAGGCCAGGGTAGATATTCCATGCAAAAATCTTGGAAGGATAAGAATAAGGAGAAGTCTGATCAGAGGAGGAAGGGGTTCAAACCTCCTTTCAATAGAAATGAGCCTAATAAAAATCATCAAGATCAGTATGCTAAGGATGATTCCAAGAAAGAAGAATCCTTGAGGAAAAGGGGAAGACCACCAATCCAGTGTTGGGGATGCAAATAATATCACTTGTACAAGGATTTCTCACATAGAAAGGACAGAGTGAAGACTATGCACAACATCCAAGAAGTTACAACAGTCGAATACATGGGAAGGATTTATGCATCCTTATATGATCGACAAGCAGAATACCAATCCAACATGATCAAGGTGGAAGGTAAGATCATAAATTAGTCTGTTGTTATTTTAATTGATTCTAGAGAAATTCATTGTTACAATGATCCTAAAATAGTGGATATATTACATTTGGAGAAAAGTAAGCTTGGGAAATCAAGTTTGGTTCAACTAGCCATTGTAACCAAAAGGAGAATCCATGATATGGTCAGAAGTTATTCCATAAGTCTTAATGGTGTGAACACTAGTGTTGAAATAAATATCATACCATTGGGGTCTTATGATATTCTGATTGGAATGGATTGGTTGGAAAAGCATAATGTTGTCTTAGATTGTCATAGAAAGACATTTACATGTCTTGATGGAGATGGAAAAAAGAGCACTGGGAAAGGAGTTCCAAGACCCATCTCTATAAGAGAGATTTCAGCCTTACAACTGAAGAGATGTTTCAGAAAAGGGTGTCAATTGTATGTAGCCGATGTGGAGGAGCCAGAAAAGAAAAAGGGGCCAAGCCTTGAATATTTGTTGATACTACAATAATTTGAGGATGTATTCCAAGAAATACCAGGGTCTCCACCAAAAATGGAAATATATTTCTCTATTGATATAGTGCCAGGAGCTTCCTGTTGGAGTTACTTCACACACACCTAGGATTTATTTTTCCTAATGTTTTTATTTTTTTATTAGTCATAATTAGTCATTACACAATCTCCTATATTTTAGGGGAGAATATTCCACCTAGAGAATATTATCTTTTAGTTGGCACTTCAGTTTGACTAGTTGAGTTGAGTTTAGATGTTGCATTGGGATCATCACCATGATAATTCGACCTTGCCTTGGTATCATCACTAGAGTGGCGCATTAGCCTTGATTCCATAAGTTAACTCCTCACTACTCTTTGTTCAGTCAATTAACTGAAGACTAGTTGACTAGTTAACTCAATTAGGTGGTAGTTCACTCTCGTAACTGCCTGAGAGACTAGAATAGGTGGCAGGTCACTCCCGTAACTATTGGTGTGTCCAGATCACTCTATACCACCACTATGGAGACTTGGTTCACCTCAAGTCGAACTCATTGAGTTATAAAGAGTATATCATGTGTAAATTATTCATTATTCACAATGGTTAATGAGAATTCTTCCATTCTTTCTCTCCTTCTTCTTCTTTCTCCAATTCTCCCTGCAAATGTGTGTATTATTGTTTAGCTATATCTATTCTGTTCAATTTCAACAAATTTACATGGTATCAGAGTTGACGGACTGCTAAGAAAAATCTACACCAAAAATTTTTGGAGGTACAAAAGATTGAAGACAACGGAAAGATGGAATTCCAAAAAGAATTCATTCTTACACCTTACAACTATTTTTCATGGAAGGAGAAAATAACCATACATATCCGATACAGAGGGTTGTATAGTTTAACCATGAATACAGATACAGAACCAACATCAGCCATAGAAAAATCCAAGTACTTAAATCGCATGGATGAGGCACTCAGAACAATTTGCAGTCTTATTTCTCCCGGTCTCCTTTTTCACATATCTTCTTGTAAGACTCCCAATGAAGCCTGGAAAAGCTTGGAAGGGATTTTTTGAAAACAAGATGAGATGAGGGGACACATTCTGGAATTGGAGCTACTCACATTGGATCCAAAAATCTTCGAAAATATCCAATATTTCTTTAAAAAATTCAAGGATTTACTATCGCAACTCAAAGCTTGCAGGGTTGATAAATCAGCGGAGGAGAAACAAATTGTTCTCACCATTATCTCCAAGATTGGACCTGAATTATCTGTATTTATATCCACATTCCATACTGTCAGATTCACCTCTGGAGCCACCTGGAAGATGCCTTCTCTTGAGTACTTTATCGAATCCCTGACACAAGAGAAAACCAATCTCATCAACATGGGCGCAATCAAAGGTCCAAGGTCGCATGCACTAACTGTGCATGATGGAAGCCACAAATATCAGAAATCTAAATATAAATATAAGAAAAAATCTCATGTACATACGAAGAAGGAAGGGTACACAAAACCCTTCACTGATGCCTCCGGATCCAAAGGAGAAAAGGGAATAAAAGGAGAGAAATGCACATACTGTCACAAAGGATTCCATTCGGAATCTGCATGCATAAAAAATAAAATAGATTTGATGTCTCAAATACTTCAGAAAAACAACCTTGGAGATCACATCTCTGAGGATGCAAAGAAGAAGAAGCTAGAAGATCTGAATTCCAAGAAAGGCAATTCTAGCCATGCCTTGATTTCCATCAACTCCTCTCTCGATGCTTGGATCGTAGATTCAGGAGAATCACATCACATGGATACCTTAGAATTAGTCTATTCTTCATTGGATACATGCAAAGGTCCTTCTATTCTGATGGGGCACAACTCCTCTATCGAAGTCACTGGCAAAGGAAGGATTGAACTCACCAGTGGAAGCTTCGAGAATGTGTTGCATGTTCCCAAGCTTTCTGTCAACCTTCTCGTTGTGTATCAAATGATGAATTCCGGCACCGGAAAGAAAGTCTTATTCACACCAAATGTTGTGGAAATCTATGACATGCAAACCAACTCCAAGGTTTCTATCGGTGAGGTAAATCATCAGTCTAGATTGTATACATTTTCTGAATTCATTGAACCTGATTCTCCTTTACTACTTACTCATGCTGATGAAAGTAGTAGGATATGGCACAAAATATTTGGACATTTTAATTTCATATACATGCAACAACTTAACAAGAACAAATTATTTGATGGTATACCAGACATCCATTTCTCCAAGGGAGTATGTGAGGGATGTGTTCTCGGAAAACACCCTCAAGAGAAATTCGACAAGGGAAAGTCTCAGTGAGCTTCCACACCTTTAGATCTGATCCACAATGACCTCATGGGTCCTTTTCCGCATCCATTGATCAGAAAAGAGAGGATTGTTTCATTTTTGTTGACGATTTCTCACGTTTTACGTGGATCTACTTTCTCAGGCAAAAATCATAAGTCTTTCAACACCTCAAATATTTCAAAGCTTTGGTTGAGAAAAAGTATGGAAAGAAGATCAAAGTCCTATGAACTGATAACGGGGGAGATTATTTGAATCATGAGATTCATAATATTTTCCATGAGGCAAGGATTCAGTTGCAGCATACAGTGCCCTACACTCCGCAACAAAACAGAGTTGTTGAGCAGAAAAACTAATCTCTAAAGGAGATGGCATCTTGCATGTTGTATGCAAATTTACTACCACAGAGACTATGGGTTGAAGTACTTAACTATGAAACATACATCCAAAACAGATCTCCCCATAGATCTGTCAAGGATAAGACCCCCTACGAGGCTTGGAGCATCCTCAAACCAGAAGTGGCCCACTTTCGCATTTTTGGTTCACGTGCATGGGCCCGGATTCCCTCTGAAAAGAGGAAGGCACTTGTTCCATAGAGCACTGAGTGCATTTTTGTTGGATACCCCGACGATGTCAAGGGATATTGGCTTATTGATATTTCCTTGGACTGACTCATCATTGAGCGTAGTGTCCAATTCGAGGAAAGTGTCTCGCATGTACCTCAGCAGTCGCATGTAGACACCTTCACTCTTCCACCTGTCTGAGATGATGAGCATGCACATGCTGACTCTTCTTCAGATGAGAGTTCTGATTCAGAGGACTCGGATGATTTAGATTCAGAGTCAGTATAGTTAGATGTAGAGTCATAGCATCCAGATGCAGTTGCAGATCCAAAGTAGAGGCCCAAGTGGGAACAGTCTACTCTTCAGGATGCAGGGGATCTCGTTGATGATCCAGCCGATACCAGGAGGACTCGATATGATTTCAAGGAGCCTCCTGTTGCACTCACTGCCACTGAACCATTTCCATCTAGGCATCTTTTCTTATTTCAGTCTTCATATCCACAGTCTTATGGCGAGGCTTCTGGAAATCCCTTTTGGTAATCCGTCATGCAGGAGGAGTACAATTCCCTCCTTGAGAACCATACTTGGGATCCAGTTCCCCTTCCTTGTGGGAGGAAACTTGTCAGATGAAAATGGGTCTACAGTACCAAGAGCACAGTAGATGGACAGATCAACAGATACAAAGCTAGGCTTGTCGCCAAAGGCTTTCAGCAAGTTCATGGTATTGACTATGATGAGACCTTCGCTCCAATAACGAAGATGGATTCCATATGATTGGCACTTTCCATTGCGGCAGCCAAGGGATGGTAAGTCCATCAGATGGACGTGAAGAATGTATTTCTTCACAGTGATCTCTCTGAGGAGATCTACATGGAGCAGCCCCAGGGATTTATGCAGGACTCATCTTTGGTCTGTCGACTGAAGAAGTCACTTTATGGCCTCAAGAAAGCTCTGAGGGTATGGTATGCCAAGATGGACTCCTACTTGTTTTCAAAGAACTTTGTACATTGTAAATCAGACCCGAATGTCTACATGCTCAGGATGACTGATTCACTTCTACTTTTAATTCTGTATGTTAATGATTTGTTTATCACCGGGTGCTCGACTTCAGCAATTGTTGTAGTCAAGAGGATTCTACATGACAGGTTTTTGGTGAAGAACATGGGTCCACTACACTTCTTCCTTGGAATTGAGATTAGTCATGATGCATCAGGCATCAAACTGTCTCAAACCAAGTATGCATGAGATCTCCTTGAGAGATTTCACATGACAGACTGCAAGTCTTCTCCGACTCCCTTCCTATCAAGATTCAAACTTGAGGATGGCGGGGAGACTCCACTGGTTGACAACACATTGTACAAACAACTAGTGGGGAGCTTGTTGTATCTCACACACTCCATAATAGACCTCTCATATGCAGTTGGCATAGTTTCCAGGTTCATGTAGGAGCCACATGAGCTACATTGGAAAGCTACAAAGCATATCCTTCAATACGTACAGGGAACCATCACCTTTGGGATTCATTATGCAGTAGACTCTACATTAGATCTCATTGGATTTACCGATTTCGACTAGGTTGGTGATAGCATTGATCGCAAGTCCACATCTGGTTACTCACTCAGTCTTGGTTCTGGGCCTATCTATTGGTCGAGAAAGAAGAAAGATACCATTTCTCTATCTTCAGCCGAGGCAGAGTACAGAGGGGTAGTTAACATAACCATTCAGGCTATGTGGCTACAACATTTTCTCACTGAGTTAGGAATTGAGTTTTATCAGTTGATCGTCATCTGGTGTGACAACCAGAGCACTCTGAAGTTCTGCAGAGATCCAGTTCATAGGCAGCGGACGAAGCACATCGAGATCCACATGCACTACATCTGGGAATTATTATAGGAGGGGATCATCGACTTATAGTTCTGTCCTTCAGCAGAACAGACGTCAGACAATTTCACCAAGACCTTCACTAAGCATAAATTCTATTCTCTGCGAGGTTGTCTTGGAGTGAAGGACATAGTTTCCTAGCAACTGTAGTTCTTCTTTTTACATACATTGTACCTTGAGGGGGGGGGTTTCCCATGAGGTTTTCCCTCTTTCCTCACTTTATTTTCATTGTATATATTGTACTTGGGTACCTAGCATGGCCTCATTGCCGAGACCCAATCTTTATTTTCACCATAGTGATGTTCAGTTGGGGTGTTGGAGTTACTTCACACACACCTAGGATTTCTTTTTCCTAAGGTTTTTATTTGTTTATTAGTCATAATTAGTCATTATCCAATCTCCTATATTTTAGGGGAGAATATTCCACCTGGAGAATATTCTCTTTCAGTTGGCACTTCAGCTTGACTAGTTGAGTTGAGTTTAGATGTTGCATTGGGATCATCACCATGCAACATTGGGATCATCACCATGCTAATTCGACCTTGCCTTGGTATCATCACTAGAGTGGTGCATTAGCCTTGATTCCACGAGTTAACTCCTCACTACTCTTTGTTCAGTCAATTAACTGAAGACTAGTTGACTAGTTAACTCAACTAGGTGGCAGTTCACTCCCGTAACTGTCTGAGAGACTAGAATAGGTAGAAATTCACTCCCGTAACTGTTGGTGTGTGTCCAGA